>JAJMBF010000024.1:0-167407 GCA_030565165.1 Nematodospora valgi
CTAAATCAGGTATTGCTTCTCAGTCTGGTACTTCATTGACTACAATCACTACATTTGCACCAGAAGAATCTTCTATGCCAGCAGTGGAAACCGAATACACAACTACTTGGATGACTACGAATCCAGACGGATCTGTTGAAACTAAATCAGGTATTGCTTCTCAGTCTGGTACTTCATTAACTACAATCACTACATTCCCTCCTCCTATTCAAACGGAGTACACAACTACCTGGACGACTACGAATCCAGACGGATCCGTTGAAACTAAATCAGGTATTGCTTCTCAGTCTGGTACTTCATTGACTACAATCACTACATTCCCTCCTCCTATTCAAACTGAATACACAACTACCTGGACCACTATGATTTCTGACGGTCCGGTGTCCATTAATTCCGAGTTCATCTTAGTACCATTCAACCCAACAGAAACAATTACTGAGTTCTGGACTGGTACAGAAACTGTGACATCAATTGTAGCTAACGGACCTGCGTCCACTGATACTGAATACGTCTTAGTACCATCATTTACTATTGTTGCAATATCAACAAACTCTTACACTGATATTCCAACATCTGTTACCACTGAAATGGCTTCATCAATAACTGGAAGTTCAAACCACCAATCATTTCAAGTCTCACCAAATGATGGAAATGAATATCAATTAAATCCAATATACACTATAACTATCTCAGGAGAATCTGACGATATTCCAGCTGCTATTGTGACTCTAGATCCAAATTCATCAAATATTGGTTCCAGTGTAAATTATGATAATGCTTCATATAAGAGTCGGGCACCTACGGGAGGTAGCATAAATCCATCTGGGATCGCTTCCAATAGTAATACTGGGACGGTTTCAGATAATAGTGGAGGATCAAGCGGAGGTAGTCCAACTTCAACCAATAATGGAAGTAATAGCGCAGCAATTGCATCAACAACCAGCAAAAATTCAGAGTTTTTGAATTTAGAGTCTCCATCTACTACCACAGACACTACTCTAATTCAGCAACAAATTACTTTAAGCCAGCAACCGTCTTCATCTTCTGTTAACGAAATTACAGTTTCTACATATGAAGGTTCAGGCTCAATTGTTTCTAATTCTTCATTCTCATTCTTTGCTGCCTTTTTTACATTTGTTTGCATTATCATTTAGGATCAAAGGCTTATACTTTTCAGAATTTTCGCTATTTTCGTATTTCAGTGTTTTCGTATTCTCTTTTATCAGAAGGTAATTGCCTATGTTTAGCCTCACGACTTATGTTTGTATAGTTTCTTCACCAAGTGTATACATTCTAATTTCTATTATACTCTTGCACTTTTCTGATAGATCCAACGATTAGATTATTGAAGCTCACTTACGTTGAAGCTGAGTTATCGTATTAATTGGCCATGATTAGTGACGAAACTAGCCTTTTTTCACCGCCCACTAGAGTCACCTCATCGAGAGGCTAGTACAGTACTTTGAAGAAAGAGTCATAGACATTTCTATTGCAGTACGAATGCCCGTGCTCTGACCCAATAATACAGGAAGTTACATTGCCAATTGATGCAGATTAAAGCGGATACGGGCTTTATACACAAGCTAAGGATCATATCATCATATCTACTCAATTTACGAACTCGAACAAAGGATTTTTGCTCTATTTCAACATTTGCCTCAGGAAGAATAATTTGCGAACTCTATGTCGGGAATATTCTAGAAGTGGTCTTTTATATCTGCTTATCTACAACAAGATTTAAAAATATGTTAGTTATATTATCTGCCTTGATTACATGGAAAAAGGAATAGCTTTCTAGAACGACTATTCCCGTCAAATGTATGACAAATTTAGGTTTAACCCGGTGTCAGTTTGTTCTCCAAAACTCAAATAAGATATTGTGCAGTTTTTTTGTTGATTGGGAAGAGGAAGTTTCGACTGTTATAATTTGGTACAAACTTTCAAGCTTAGGGCTTCTAATCTCTGAATAGATAGAGAGTATCAAGTCAAGGTCAAACTAACTTGGGTTAAATATAATGGGACGTCAGTTAATCAACGGAAGTACTCGCACAAATGAGTTCGTTTGGAGGAAGCGATTACACATCATTACAGTGTAATTGATTTCGTGGCCGCAAACAAAAGCATGCTTTAATTTGTGAATAGGGGTTTACGTACCACCCTAAGAATAGGGACAAACTTTAGGTCTCAACCTAATATGATTGTACTACACACCTTTCAAATTTAATGCATCAAGATGTTTCGTATTTCAAGGCGAAAGCCAAAATCGTTCTATTGAAGCGTCTTTGCATTTGAATAGAACAGAAAAAAAGGTCTGTATATAAATATTATTTCTTGTAGACATATACAATAAATATAGATTATCAATTTTGAATAACCACTCACTGCCTGAGATTATGTTGGTATATATCAATTGATATAGCAAACGAATCTTCTCTTTAAGAGTCAAGGATTGAAAACTAGAAAACCAGTACGATTGTGATTCGAACTAAGTGATCCAACTTATCCATAATTTTATCTAAGTGCTTTTTCCACCTTAATTATCCTCCTATAAGTTTCTTCCATAATATCAGGATTTATTTTTTTATCAATGGAACAACAACCTGGACCAGTTGTTCTGCTCCAATCATATAATGTGCAAACCTTCTATTCTTTTTGAACAATAGCATCCCTTTCATTGCTACCATGAAAAATAAAATATAGCGCTTTTTATATGAAGAGTTTGAATTATGTTAGGAGATTTTGTAGTTTCTTCAGGAATTTGATCTTTACATGGATACTATAATAGAGATGTCTTGTTTGTGTTATAGCTTACTACTTGAACTGTTCAGCAACAAATACGTAGTCAATACGTAGTCAAAGTTGTCAACAAATAACTGCATGTGAAGCAAGTATAGAAATGAAAACATGAAATAATAGTTGAGGATAGTATATTTTAAACCATCATCAATTTGCGTGTGTTAAAATATTGCTGATCTATCGGTTGAGGTTTAGTGTTATCGTATTTGGTTTGGTCCACTGGAGGATATGACACAAATTGTAGGGCTGGGGACAAAAGTTTTACGTTGCTGCTGTAATAATATATCCAAGAATTTAGCCTAGATCAGAAGATGAATCCAAAATCAACATAAGGGCCGTAGATATCAAAATATCAAAACCCTTCAATAAAAACTCATTACAAATCGTATGTTCTCTAGCCTTTGATACATTTTCGATTTGTGAGTATCACTTAGCACGTGGATGAAAATCCACTGAGTTTGCAGCAGGGCAATTCTAAGCTAGTGAGCAAAACTGTGGGTTACAAAGGCAAACCTGACAAGATTTTAGACTTAAAAACCACCTGATTTCCTTGTAGTTCATGCCACCGATACGTTTTTACTGATCTTTAAACATACGAAAAAACTTGATGCTTCTACACTGCTTAGTATTCTTTCTTGTGTTGTCTTCTGCCAATCCTCGGTCGATCTAAGGAATCTTTACTAGTCTTAACCCATTAACTTGGGTAAATGCAAGGAATTACTAGCAACAAGCTCCATTATATCCAACTTGGAGTGTTAGTTCAGAGTGGACATTGAATGGTACTGCTGCAGGGTTCGGTGAAACGTTAACTTTGATAATTCTAAAATCCAAATTCAGAACCTGTTATTATTAGTTTTTCTACACTTGAATGAGCTGTCAATAGCATTTTAACTTAATACTAACTCTCTTGGTACTTTACGATTCCGCTTTCATTCAATGTGAGCTTTGGAAGATTTAGAGCAGATTTTCAATACTCAAAATGCTTTACGGGCGTCACTCTACTGTAACTTTCAATGATGGAAAACACAAACTTTCATTTGATGCTAATTTTCAAGCATTTCTTGACTTCGAACCACAACTTTATTTTTACCAAACTCAAATACTGCAAACAGTCAACAATGTACAGAACACAACTATGTTTTAGCAGGTTCATATCTTGGCGCTCATAGATCTGGTGTTTTATGCTTCACTTTGTCTAATTCTAATCAAAATATTGATTGTGCATCAGTTCATACAGCTATATTAAAAAGACTTTACAGTTGGTAGTTCCTCGCTACTGTTGAGAAGTATTCTTTTTTCATAAAATGTAGTGGTGATGACGTTATTGTTAACTATCAAAATACTCCTACTGGATATAAACCTTTCTTGGATGCTCTTATTACTGCGAATGATGGTAAGAAGAAATAGGATATATAACAAATATATCTGTGCTGACAAATTCTCTCAAAAAATTCAAGACCATTTAAGCACTGCTTCTTTTTCTCTACATACTGATGGTCACGCTGATCCAAATTGTGCAGTTGTTTATGTTGCAACTAAAAGTTATTCTGATTCTGTTACTAAGTTTCAACTTTGCAATTATATATAAAAACTAAAACAATCGAAGTTTATTAACTGATTCCTGCAATAACTATCAATGTATCACGTATAGGAGTATCCATAAAATATTCAACAACTACGAGTGCAGTTGGAGGAACTGATATCTTATTTGTTGATGTTCCTTCTTATACGAAAACAATTACCATTTTTAGACAAGAACAACAACATCAAGTATGACTATTACAAACCCAACAAATAGTATTAGTGCTATTTTTATTGAAGTACCACAAACCCCAATGTAATAACTACTACCCTGTTTTGGACTTAATCTTCAACTTCAACTACACAGCTACAAATTGCCCAGGTAAAATAAATCCCACCAAAACGGCCACTAAATTCTGGACTGGAACTACCTTAATTGTTTCAACTGAGTTTCAAGGCAATGGCTCCATAGAGGTTATGTTCACCTTTTAAACCCTCACAACTCAACTTTGGCACCACTAAATTCTGTACAGGGAACTTTACCACAATTCAACAAAAAGAGCTCTTCAGGTAAAGCTTTATATATGTATGGGATCCGTACAACACCCAAATTATAACAATAGTGTTTTGGTAAGGTGTTTGATAGACCTCAACAGAATCAATTCGTTCAGGCGAAATCGATATTCTTCACGTATTAGACACGATCAATCTAACAAAAACTATTACAGAAAATCTGACCAGCTAGTTAGTACCAAAGTTATCTCTACCAAGACAAATTCTCAGGCGAAACCAATACGGTTTAATTTTATATGCTGTTAACCCAACATTAAAAAAAACTGAATTTTAGTCCGGAGATTCTCAATCAACACTGACTGAGATACATACTGTTGTAGCTGATATATCGCATGTTTTAGAACCTTACAATAATCCTATAATTATTTCACTGAACAGGAAATGAAAGCTCAGTATTGACGGAATCCAGTATTGACAGAGACGAATAGTGAAGTAGGTTCGAATATTTAGCTATGGCAACAGACAGGAATAAAAATACAGCAAATTTGATTTTAATAATTGATTTTTCTTACTCTGTTGGTGTTTCCTCAATTCTTTATATATCAACATCAATGAGGGTACGTAAATAGAATCTGATTCAAAGTTTTGAATGTTAATATGCTCAAAACGGACGAGACAGTTCTATAGAATTAATAAAAGTCGGGATTTCAAGATGACATTGAAGTGTTAGAGCTTTTTATGCAAAATGATCTTTGAAGATTATTGAGTATCAACTCAAATCTTGGCATTCTTCCTGTAATTAACAATCTCTTGCTTGAATCAGTAATTACTACAAACTTTTCATACATTTGTACACAAAATCTAAAATCTTTCTGATTTAACTACATGCAATATTGTAGTACAACTTATTGTTTATAAATCCTCAAGTATAACACATGAGGATATGGATATGATCCAAAATTTAGTGCTGTTGGACAATTACACTAACTCCCTTCATGAAACACTCTGTACGCCTTCAATCATAGAAGCGTGGGTTGGTCTTCTTGGTGCAATATAAATGACAACAAATATGCATTCAAAACAGTTTTAATTACAATTGTAGTAATAATTTTTAACCTGCTCTAATCGCATCATATTCAAAGTTTCTTCATTGCAGCTCTGGTTCTTTACTTGTTCACCAATTTCAAATTTTGTCCAAAACTCATCGAACTGAATCATTTCCTGCTGTTTCGTATTCATGTTTTCTAATTCAAAATTCTTGTTAATTTTAGACTTGAGTATCGACTTTTTGGGTTCTGATTTTTCAATCGGTCTTGTTTCTTTTTTGGTGCCAAAGCGAGGAAACGTCAAATACGAATGTTTTCTTTTTGGAAGTTGAGGCTCTCCGGATTCACAAATGATTATGTCACTCTCAAATTTAATACTGCATTCATAACTTTCTTCATCAAATATAGAAAGATCCAACGGTGGACCACTAGTATCGTTCTTTTTGAACGATGAGTTCCTTTTGAATAGCCCTTTGAATTTTTCTATGATCGTCAACTCTTTGAGGCTTTCTATCACGGATACCGAGTCATGGATATCATGTATTGAAAAGCTACCACTAAATTCTAAACTTAGAGTATCAAATTCAAAATCAAAAGATGCGATGGATGACAATTGTGGGGATGTAATGGGACTTACATTTCTTTTTTGATATATTTCCAAAATGCATTCTGGTTTTTTGTCAATTGTTGAGACTGTTGTAGATGATGTATTACTTCTATTTACTTGAACACTACCTGGATCTGAGGATATTGATGGACTCAGGGATGAATTCGATTGAACCTCAAATAAATTTTTGATACTATTTATTGGCTGTTGTGGTTTCCAATTTGAGTTTATGGATATCATTAAGGTAAGTTGATCCACAAAAAAACATACTAAGAAAACAAAAAAGAGAAAATTGCTGCAAAAAATATTATAAATTTTTCTTGTGTTGTCTGCAAATATCCAGTGAACTTGGTATGCTATCTCTTAGAAATCCAAAATGTGATATACTACGAAGGCACCTCAACAAAAGGCTTTATTTCAATACTATCTAATTCTTTGATTGACTTCTCATGAGACTCCTTTAACCCATCGTTAATTATTTCATACTGAAACAATGATTCTCTAACAGGATCATGTAATTTGAGGTTATCTTGTAAAAGTTTCAAATATTCCTGATTGTTCGCTACATTGCTAGCATCCAAAATCTTCCCATCTCTCAAGTCATTGATATTTTTATATTTAGTTGGATCTACTTTAAATAAATATTGAATTTCTTGTGCATGGAAATGACTTATACCTTGAGCAAAATGATAGTCAATCAACGCTTGATGATTTTCAATTAATAATTGGTAAATTTGTTCATCCAGCATTTCGTCAACAAGTTTCTTTATCACGGATTTATTAATCTTACCATCCGATGTCAAATAATCGTTAGTTTCTAAAACTTTCACTAAGCTCAGCTGATGGATCCAGCTTTGTAATTTTTTCACAAAATACCACTCCCTGTATTCTGATTTTGTCAAAGATCCAAGAGGATACTCAAATTTTAATCTCCTTGCTATTGAATTTGGGATATAACACGGGACTCCATTTAGCATTGATAACTTCAAAGGTGATAAATGCTCAAGATGAAAAAAGTGTTGACGACGGTCATTGAAAACTGGGACATTTTGATTCAAAAATGGACCCTCGTCCAAATCATCATTGATATTCTTGTAATAAATTGATGGAGGTTGAGCAGAACTTGTACTTAGGGCTGTTATATCTATATAGATACCAGTGTCAACATCTATAAATCTTGCATCAATATGATTTCCTCTTTTGGATATGTCTCTGTTATGAATAAATGTGCCAACTTCTACCAAATATTTACCCATACCTTCATGTAAATCTTCTACAACTAATGTTAGATTAAATAACTCACCCAATTTTGCCAAATGGCTCACTGGCATTTGAACATCCAAATCATTATCAAATGGAAAAATGCCACCATTCCAATACCAACTTAACAATGAACCATGTGCTATCCAGCTGATTATACCATACTTTTCGCTGAATTTAAACCAGTTTCTCAATAGTCTTTCCAAAATTATAGCAGTACGCTCTTTATTAACTAGTTTGCCATTAAAAAATCTCCAATCATAGTGCCAACCTTTATCAATATTACCATTTTCTAACCTCAAAGTCGCTTCTTGAAAATATCTTCTTTCGGGGTTCTGTGGTGGTTTAATGTTTACAGCCGTTATCAATGAATTTAGGTACGATTGCTGATGCTGATTTAAAGGTTCAGCTTGCTCTTGTAGCTGTTGTATTTGCTTACGAACAAGTATTGTACTATAATTGAATATATCACTCGACAATTCTATGATCGGTTTCGGAGCATAAGTGAACGATTTATTCAAATTCAATTCATCGAATATTTTCACTGGATCAATTGTTCTTTGTAGATAGTTGTTCAAGATGTCATTAATTTTACCTTTATGCACACCGAGTATTAAATCATCACCCAAATCGTTCAAAAATATAACTTTGAACGGCAATGGCATTTTTGTCAAAACGTAAGTTTTCCCTTGAATGTTTCTAATATGTTCATTTGAAGTAAACACCGTGTGTTGAAATTGCACAAATCCGGGTATTTGACCATGATTTGTAACACCATAAGATTCTAAATTCGACTCTGATATATCTTGACTATTTATGCAGCCAAAGAATTTTGTATCTTGTTGACCTTTAGCTCTATCACCATTATCAATAAAATGAATATGAGGCATTAAATCTTGACATTTTATACGTTCACCTGCTGGTTTTTTCAATTGATTATTCAAAAGAGATAAGTTTACCCAATCAGCCCAATGGAATGGTATCAGTGTAGTCCCTGGTTGCGTTTTTATTAAATTTAATATTAACCCGAATGTTAGTCTTGGATCTTGATATTGAATATTACCCATTTCCTTAAGCTCTTTTCGATTTATTGCATATTCCAGGGAGAGAGATGGTGGTGATAAATTTGTTAGTAAATAATCTAATTGTTGTGTATAATTTGTATTAGTTGTGGATAGTTGTGGTAATGAGCTTATGTCATCCATAGGCACAATGACCGTGTTGATATAGTTGAGGTTATGACTACTGAATAGACAGTATGAAGATATATATATTGTATTTATTATGAAGAATAGCATCAAGGGTTTTTTGAAATTCAGTTTTCTACGACAAACTTCAGATATTGGCAATTGTTTCTGGCAAACCATATGCTTTAAGATGAATGCACTTGAGTTGTAGAAGAAATACAACCAATGTGGAAAGAAAAGTATTTGGAGGTAGAGGATTATGGAGTAAAAGTCGATCCATTTTATAGTAGTTTTTAGGAAGAGGAAACTAGGCAATGTAACGAATGATGTACAATAGGAAAACATCAGGATATTATTGTTGATTGTTGAACTTTGTGTTTAGCAACCCTCATAGTTCAAAATGGAATAAAAGAGAGTTCAAGTAACTCAGCTGACTACCCGTGCTACAAAAGTAGTTGTTCTTATTTGAGCATGGTTGAAATTCGATCCAAGAACCATAGTCTCAGATTTAATATTGAGAATGTGGATCCTATACTGCGGTGTTTATGATCGTGTTCAATTTAATTCCTCCTAGAACAAGACTCAATTTAGAATGATCTCCACCTTCTTTAATTTCTTTGCCTATATAACACCTACGTGACAATTTCTAGTTCAGGCTGTGGTATTATGTAATTGATTGTTCCTCAAATACACACCATCTTCACAAATCTTTTGTTGCCGTAAAAGACTTAACAACACGGGAGTTGAGATATATGATAATATATTAGAATAGGATTTGCGTTTGAGCTGTCAAGATTTATACATAACCTCACGCGATATGTTGCCTATGGTTGTAAATCTCAAGGTACACCTTGATTTCCTAGTGTTAATTACATTGACTATTATCTGCAAATTTTTCACCTCTGCTCTCAGAAATAGATCCTACAATCACAGCAAAAGCCAGTACTAGAGGTCGATCGATACATTTGTTTTTGAATGTGACTATATTCGTGTAGATACTTTCATTCGTCATGAGCATCTTCCCTTGAAGTACATGCTTTATTTGTGCACTGAGATTTTCAAACACCAGAAGCCGATTGGCAACAC
The DNA here is from genome assembly GCA_030565165.1 of Nematodospora valgi. Taxonomy (NCBI): domain Eukaryota; kingdom Fungi; phylum Ascomycota; class Pichiomycetes; order Serinales; family Debaryomycetaceae; genus Nematodospora; species Nematodospora valgi. The sequence goes on from JAJMBF010000024.1 coordinate 10,017, forward strand.
ACAAACTTGAAATCGCAAAACAAGCCATGTCAAAACCCATAAATTCCCACTACAATTCTTTACAAATATTTCTAAAATGAGTAGACTGGAAAAAGTGCAAAAGCCAATCACTTTTCAACCATTATAAGCAAGTCTAATATCATCTCTTAAATATCTGTACTGCTTAGCAAATTTTATGATACATTGCTACCACTGCTTTTGCAAGTTGAGATCACCTTCTACATTCTGGATAGTTGTGAATAAGGGCACTATCAAATAGTGCATGTAAGCAAATCTAAATCCCAAACAAAGAAAAAACAATTTTTTTTTTGCAAACAATTGATGTGGCTACCAGAGCTTTGATGCTAGCCATAGATGATGATTTGAAACTAGTCATCATAGATCATCACAATTATCAATCCTCAACAACACAGGATTACTCAGTGGATCAAACATGGTATTATTTTCACAAATTGGTACCTCAGTTAACAGTGGATGACCTCAAAGAAATCATCTACACACAATTTGATGTTCGATTGAAATCGTCTACGCAAGCTATCAGGTGTACGATATTAGAATATTTGTTCAAATTGTACACCCCCACCACTGATTTAAACGACATTTTAGACTTAGCCATCCACCTAGACGAAGTGTTCAGTTTATCACTAGATCAGAATGAACTTGTAAATAATATCGAACACTATGCTTCGAGTCAACAAGATGACTTCTGTGATCAACAAACGGATATAATTCATGAAAAACTATTCAAATATCCAGAGAGTGATGTATATTATTTGAATGAGATCAACTTACCAATAGATGGACACACAATTACAATGTCTATTCTGGGAAGCTTGAGAAATGACTTCCTAGAGCCATTAATTGTATCAACTGTTCCCAGTCATTTATTCAATTATTTTCCCACTGGTCTAATCAACCCTTATCAACTATATACATACTTATACAGAATTAATTGTCAGTTTCAATTGCAAGGAAGGAAAGTACTCTTAGTTTTACATAACAACTGTTGGATAAATAATAATTTTTCAAATATCGAATTGCTATATATCAACAAAAGGTTGGATAAATACTACAGCAAGGTGAATATTTTGAAATTTCCAGATGAATTTGGGTTGGGTGATTGGGTTAAGAGTAAACTATTGGAACACAATAGTATCTTAATACCCAACCTACTTGATATTTACAATCGCCTAATGAAGTCATTAAAGTCGGATCCAGAGACCCTGTATTTGACGTACTTGTCTAATTGGAAATCTGCTCTTCCAACACATGATCGCCAAAAGTTGTGTGAGGGAATACTGTGGGGAAACGAAAGTGATATACTTGATGGTCATTCACAAGGTACTCGGGTATTAGATTATCATTATGGGATTAAAGATGTATATTCAATAATTCATAAATTGCAAGAATATCAGAAATCAAAACTTTTGTCTCATAAATTGAATATCTCCTTAGTTAATAAAGTTTTTCATGAGGAAATATTCCCCGGTTTAAATCAAGATCCTGAACTACTATTTCAATTTTCATTATTGTATAATAAATTGCAACTAAAATTTAGAAAGACCTTACAAATTTCTCACAAGTTCAATAGAGAGCGTTATTTCATAATACCCGAGCAGGATTTGGAGAAGTTCAAACAAATTTATAAAATCAGTGAGCCGTTGAAGAAATCAGTTGATAAATCGTATTTGGAATCAACTCTATATGAAGATGATGATATGGTAAACAATGTGCACATTTCTGTTGTAAAACCTTTCCTTTCCAATATAGAGAATCTCCAACCTACTGATGCACCAAGCTCACCTACACCACCTCCGCTTAGAAAGTCTTCTAGTTTGGCTTCTAATATTTCTTCAAATTTAATACAAATACAAGTACCAGCTACAACAAATCTTTTAAATGAAGAACCAGCGACGAGTGTACTTGCCCCATTCGGCCCTCCAATTCATGTAAATAAAACAAGGCTATCCATTCCGGCTACCGATAATATACCTCGTACCCGTACATCCAATCCTATAACAAATGCTTCTAAATCAAAAAAACGTTTGAATTCTGCAAAAGATGATCCTACCATAAAGAAATCCAAGAACATTGAAGTTCCAGGAGAGGATAAATTAAACTTTGTAGATAATTTTGATGACCAAGAAGATCAAACTGAAGATAACATAAATGATTCATTTGCTGCAAAGGTTCAAAGATCAAAGTACACTCCTAATTCAAGTGCTAATGCAAGTACGAATAGTAGTAGACAACCACACACGCCAGTTTTATCATCAACTCCTGTACTAAACCCACCTGGAACTACAAATATAGTAACATCTCAAATGTCAACACCAAATCGAACCAGAAGAGGACAATTCGAATCGAACCCAAGAGGGACTATATCAAAGTCTTCTGCTGAAATCAGCATCGAGAACATTCGAGAACGAATCAAAAAAAGATGGGAAGCTCGACTAAATTTAGCTGAACTGAGTGATGAAGAATTGGAAAAAAAGAAACAAAAGAGAACTGATTTGCTTTCAATCCCAGCACAAGAAAATACTGTCGTTTCGAATGGAGGAAAAAAACTAGAAATCGTTGTGCCTAAAGCAGCGATGACAAAGTTGATTGTTAATCGGGTAAATAAAGGAACGGTAAATGAAGAAATAATAAATTCATATCTACCAAGTTCCCTATATGCAACAGAAGATGAATCACAGAAACAAGCAACTAAATATATACCACAAATAGCCAGAATAGTTGAAAGTGTTAAACAAAAATCTAATAAAAATAGTAGGAAGGAAGGAAGTAGTAGCGGAGAGAACAGCAGCAACGGAGAGAGAAGCAATGGAGAGAGCAGTAGCGAGGAAGAGGATGAGCTAGCTTCTAGATCATATGGCATCATTAAGCAGGTCAATGACATGTCGGAACTTATTACCATTACTACCACCAACATCAACAATGCTCTTGTGGAGAAAAATCCAATTTTTACACCTGATAAAGAAACACCCGTCAATAATGCTACCATCGTCACTTACAATGGTGCTCTGAAAAAGACTGGGGAAGATTGCGGCAAGCGTTCAACGGTAACCAAATGTACTAAAAGCAGTAAAAGTCAAGTGTTTGACAAGACGTCCAATAACTTAGTTACAGCTAATGTTTTGCTCCCTCAATTTAATGGTGAAATAGGACAAGTTGATTGTTTGGTGACTTGTAAAGTTAGTACAAATGAGAAAGACAATTTGCTGAGAAAGAATCCATTTACTATTGCTTCATCACTGAATACTTATCAACATAAGGATACTAGAGCAATGACTACAAAATTCATCGGAAAGAAGTTCAAGATCTTGTCCTCATCCTCCTCCTCGAATGAAAAAAGCAGCCACAGCGACAGTACGGATAGCGGTACTAGTGAAGAAAAGCAAGAAACAGCGTTAGTGCAGAAGTTACATATTACCAATTCAACAAAGTCATCAAATCATGCAATTGCACAACTGTCACAACCCGTACGAAGTGAATCTGAAGCTTCATGCGCTGAATCATTAAAATTATCAGCTGCTTCATTCTCGAGAGTATCAAAGCTGCAGAATACTCCAATCCCCAAGTTGCATTCTTTATCAGAACTAAAACAGCCTACTACGACAATTGAAAACAAAGAGAATGAAGTGAAAACGAAAACAATCTCACTGAAAATGGGATCGTTCTTCAGATTATCTAAAGATTTTAGTAGTGTTGAAAGTAGCTCGAATGGCAGAGATAACGATAGTTCCGGTGATAGCTCCGATGATTCGAAGGCTAGTTCGAAGGATAGTTCAAATGATGATGGCAGTTCTCCGCAGTAATTGAAAAGAAAGACCGGACTGAAAAGTCACTCGAGTGGCAGCATCCGCTGTTCGAGTAACGGTGACGATTCAGATAATGATAGCCTAAGTGTGAACAACGATAATACAAGTAAAGACAGCGACAATACGGCGAGAGTGATTAGGAGGCTTGCATCCCTCGATCCGAGGTTCATTCGTGTATATTATGATATAGTGAAGAATCTAGAAAGCATAATTAACAATAACAACTAGCAGTCACTTATTATGACTTATCTCTACATCTCTGGTATACCCGATTGCATCCGAAACAATTTGCCCCACATATCAGGATGAGATTCTGATTCGTTGTGCTTCTTTCTCTTTCTTTGTTGCTCTTGTGATAAAACTGCGCAAAGTAACGGAAAAAGAAATCAAAAAGAAACAAAAAAATTTTCATGCTTTGGTTATCCTTAGCCACCACAGCTAACAGGTATTTAAAAAAACTAGATTTCCCAGATAACCACATCTAACCACCCCACTGTTGTTTGAACATACACATAGACCTTTGTATACCCCAGAATGAAGTTATTCGAGACAGAGCATTCCTTCAATTATCCTTGGGATCAAGTGACTGCTGCTAATTGGCAGAAGTACCCTAATGAATTGTCAACTCATGTCATATCAGTTGATATCTTGGATCGATCAATTTTAAATGACGTATTACGTACAGAAAGGTTAATTGGTTGTAAACAAGCAATACCAAAATGGTTATCATTCCTTGTCGCTGGCGCAACCGTAAGTTACGTTAGGGAAGTTAGTGAGGTCGATTTAAGTAACAAAACATTAGTAATGAAATCCATGAATTTAACCATGAACAACCTTTTGTTGGTCAAAGAAACTGTTGTATACAAGCCAGATCCGGAATTACCTCAACATAGAACTATATTCGAGCAAAGTGCGGAAATCACTGCATTTGCGTCCATAGCCAAATTATGTGATAAGTTGGAAGACTGGTCCGTGGAAAGATTTGGTCAAAATGCCAAAACTGGAAAGTTGGCTTTCGAAAACGTATTAAATAAGTTGACATCGAAATGGGAAGAGGCTGGTGTATTTAATACTGTGGAGAGCAGTTTGATCAATGAAGTCAAAAAATTGTCGTTTTAAGAAACTCGTAACAGACCTATGTGCTACGGACGTTCTCACAAGCTGTTTGATTTTTTACTTGCATCCGCTCATTTTAGGCATTAGGAGTTGATTGGTATTGGTATTTTTATTTTCATTATTTTTTATTATTTAATGTTATTATGATTATTTTGCATTCTTTGGTTAAGTTCAATTCTATAGATAATTACATCTTGTACATAACTTGTTTGTATATATAGACTTATATATATATAATATAGAGATCATACTTCATGAAAAAGTGCTCTTGACTGGGTATCGATCATTATGGTGCTTGAATTGTACCTACTTCAATGTGTGACCAGATGACAGATGTGTGAATACAGTAGAGTGTACAGGGGCTCTATGCGTTTTTGCAATGGTTACTCGTCTCATTCTACATAATATTTTTTAGATCTAAGTACTATAAATCACAATCAACACTACATCATCCCACATCAATTTATGACATCCGTTCATTAAAAACTTTCTATTAGCACTCAACATAGCATAGCATATTAGCATTTTATACATTTTATTCCCTTGCATTCAAACTTATAGCACTATTAATGACAAATGATCATGACTTTTTGGAACTAGATGAAGAGATAAAGCGAATCATATCAGAAACAATAACCACTCCATCGTCTACATTTTCACCAATCTCCCTTGTTTCAACTGCGACAGACAAAACAATCACAGAAGATAAGGTCAACCTTGAGACGGTATTTCATATCAAGGACCTAATGATTAATAACTCGAAGCTTTTGGGATTGTATACTACTTTGAAAACAACATACCTCAAGTTATGTAAAGAGTTTAATTATTTGTTGAACAAGTTCAATGAGAATGAAAAGACGAAAGTAACGTTAATTCACGAAAACGAAAAATTGAAACAAATGGTTCACGAGTTGTTGGAAGAGAGAGACAGGGAATGGAAACGGGAGAGAAAGAATGTGAAGAGGGAAAGAACTGCCATCAAGAAGGAGAGGGTGTGGGTTGGTTAGCACGAGAGGATTCGTTTAGCATACAAGTACATTTTGCATTTTAGTCAGCATTTGTTACTATATTCGTTTATAAACATCATTTTAGCATATCAGTTTATAAAGGGAATCATGCGTAGGAATGTTATCCTCACCAAGGACTACCTTCATTGTACGATTGACAGAACTAATCAAAAGAATTGGTTGTGGATTTTTCTCCCTCTTTTTTTCTTGTATAATCGTTTGATCACAGTCTTTCTATCCAGCTCTTCCTCTACCTCCAGTGCCACCTTTCGATTGATGTCCTGAATTGTGTGATTGTGTGATAAAAGAGAGTCCATCAAGAACATGTCATCAGATACTGCAGCAGCTAGTACCAAAGATCAACAAGATCTGATACTACTAGAGCTAACTATGATATTATCCACTGTCAAAAGTATAGATGATAATTTGGTGAAAACGATTGATATTACGAAAGACAACCGAAATCTAACCGTTATTAGAGATAACATAATTGTTTTGAACCAGATTTTAAGTGATTTGAAGTAGAATCTTCGTTGTCTGCCATCAGGGACTAAATTAACTCAAATGACAACAACGCCTGCGTGGTAAAAAAAATTGTTTGGGGACATATATCAAGTTCTTCCTTAAACATCAGATGAACCAACAAGATATAGAACTACTAGAAAAATATCAATCTTCCAAAGTCGATAATGAATCTGAGGATGAAGATGATTTATTTGCGTCTTTGGAAAACGAAGATATATCACAGTATAGAGAATCAAGGATTCAACAACTATCACAACATTTTAGAGAAGTAAATCATTTGGATGACTCAAGTGTACGAGAATTAACTAACGAGAAAGAGTTAATGAGCCTTATAATTGAAAATCCAACATCCCTTGTTCACTTCTATCTGCCAGATTTTCAAAATTGTATTAAAATGAATAACACTTTAACTTTACTAAACCAAAACCATCCCACAATTCCTATATATATCATCAAAGTCGAAAACTGTCCATTTCTTGTTCAAAAGTTACAAGTTCAAGTTCTACCATGCGTTATAATATACAAGCAAGGAATAGAATTTGACAGACTAGTAGGTTTTACAAAGTTGGGCAATACTTTATCATATGATAGATTGGAGAACTATTTATTGAACAATATGATTCTTACAAGAAAATCAATCAATAGAACGATAACTAGGAAAAATATCGAAAACCCAGAAGATGACGAGTCCGATTTAGATGTCTAAAAATGATTTAACTTCTACATATTACAACATTTATGATTCTTTTCCATATACTCAACTTCCTTTTATGCCCGTATATTATTTCATCCAATTCTTCATCACCAAATGTATTTGCATGTAATAGAGGTGGTGGTCGAGGTATAGAGTCTTGAAGATTGATTTCACGTCGATGTTTTAATACACTATCTCCCAATACATGGGATTCTGGGCGGTTTACTTCTTCCATACAATTTTATATCAACCCAGTGAATATACAGCGTTAGCACCAATCTATGTGAATTTTCAATTGATATCGAGACTTTCTATCTTAAGCGCCTGTTCCGTGATCTGTTGATGGTGTTGTATGTTTGATAGTGGTGTGTTTGTTCCGACGAGCAACTGTTTTTTTCCACGAGATGTATCTTTTAGTAATTACTGCAAAATCAAGTTCAATTACAATTCGCCCAAAAGAAAAATGTAGTATGGTAGAGTTTGTATTTACTAAACATCCAACACGAACAGAATATTTACCGTATAAACGAAATTCAAACGTCAGTAGCAGTAGCAGTAGCAGCACTATCCAAATTCTTCTTAACAGTAGCGGGAATCATCCAATAAGGACTCCAAACACCAGCACTTGAACAAACAGAAGAAGCTAAATTAGTAGCGCTCACAACTGCCTGACCTCTACAATGATCAGCAATACAGTTACCAATTGGACCAGCAAATTGTGGCATGACACATAAACATCCGGTATCCCAATATGGGCATGGGGTTTTGCCAGTATCTTCATGCATACACTGTTGAGCACACTCCGGTAATTGATCATAAATTCTATCAGCAAAGCCATTGATTGAAGCAGTTTTGGGAACAGCTGGATACTGAGTGTATGCATTATCAGTTGAGGTTGCATCTGGTGGAGCAGTGACAGCTGGAGTTGCCAAAGCGTATGATGACACTGAAGCGATTGAAATAATAGTTGAAAATTTCATATTTGTGTGTTGTATGGATAAATAGAACGAATCTACGAACTGCTTCAATTGAACATTTCGAACTCTATTTATACATATTGAACATAGTTTGATGGTTGCATTCCGATGACGGAAACAAGAATGATGTTCAATACCATAGAATTTGAACTCACCAATTAAAGCAATTTCATGGTTGTCTATCCCTATTTCATTACTTCATTGTTCATCTGTCTCTGTATATTTTCTTAATGGTTTGTATTCATTATTCACAAATAATAGTTGAACTTTTAAAGTTTGGAAGGTGCACAGTCGATGACTGACATATTTCAACAGTTGGGTTCAGTCTGAATTGATTATAAAATTGATATTATGAGCAACTAGGCTTTTACTTTATGAATTAATCGATACTGTAATCAATTGCGCATTTACGAGTATTATTATCAATGCGGCATCTAAACTTTCGCTGGAATAGTTCTTCAAAATAAAAGTAGTTCCGTACTTGATTCAAAGTATCCATTGGGCAGTCGCGTTCCGAATGTCCGCCATCAAATGATCCAGTAGAGAGACGAGTACAATTACAGCCATTGGGAGCATGAATCAATTCAACGAAAAAGCGCGAAAGGATCACAAAAAGTATATTCAATGAATCAACTACTTGCTTGAATACTTCAAGAAAATATGGATTGTGGTTTGTAGTATGGAGTTATCGCCAAAGATGCTAATTTTTTCAACTTCAATCGTTTGTCTTGGTCAGGATTCATCATGAGTCACGCTAGGAAGACTAAGTATGTGAATCCACCTCACTACCGGGGTTAGCAGTTCATCATGTGATGTATAATTGAAAGATACATACCGTAATGCGGTTTCTAGTTCGAAATATATTCCTCGATCATGCTCGATCATGCTCCTTTCCACAAACAATATATTTTCCGTTAGCATTATGTATTGTAGTCAATACATTTTGCATCTTAGGTCTAAAGCCCTGAAGTACTAAATGCGCACGTGTAAACAAGTTTTGCTCTGTTTGCACCACCAAAATTTTTACTCATCTTTTGTTTTTCCAGTGCAGTCATCTACTCAGCTGTTCAAACTTCTAATTCTTCTACTTCTTCTTTTTCTTCTTATTTAACACCAATTGGTAAGAAAGAAGCATATCCCTGCCGACAAGCCAAAGATGCAAATTTTCGTCAAAACCTTAACTGGTAAAACCATTACCTTAGAAGTTGAATCTTCTGACACTATTGACAATGTCAAATCTAAAATTCAAGATAAAGAAGGTATTCCACCTGACCAACAAAGATTAATCTTTGCTGGTAAACAGTTGGAAGATGGCAGAACTTTATCTGATTATAACATCCAAAAAGAATCCACTTTACATTTAGTTTTGAGATTAAGAGGTGGTGGTAAAAAAAGAAAGAAGAAGGTCTATACTACTCCAAAGAAGATCAAGCACAAGCACAGAAAGCACAAATTAGCTGTTTTGACTTACTACAAAGTTGATAATGAAGGTAAAGTCGAAAGATTGAGAAGAGAATGTCCAGCTCCAACCTGTGGTGCCGGTATTTTCATGGCCAACATGAAAGACAGACAATACTGTGGTAAATGTCACTTAACTTTAAAGGCTAACTAAATGTAAGATGTGTATTTATTTAGGTTTTAATGTATATCTTTTAGATGTAATTGTATTAGAACCAGAGTGGAAGAATTGATGGCATTTACGGTGTCGCAACTTTCAATGTCGCGTTATTTATGAACCTATTGCACGACAATGCTTTTCTATTCAATATCTTCCACTTGTAAACAACCAACCACATTTACCACTAATCATTCCGCTCAACCCACGATGAATTTTTCCATTTATGATCTAGATGAAAATATCAAAAAGCTTCTAACTGTAGACAATTTCCTTAATGGATTGTCAGTCAATGATTTTATAGAAGAAATAAGTAAAGATCATTTTTTAAAAGGTGCAGAAGTCAATCATAAGGCGTATCTAGATCCAAAACCATATATCAGAACATTTGAAAGTACATTGAGAGAATTGAAGCAGTTGAATAACGATGCGAATGATTATAAAGTTAAAAGTGAAAGACAAGTCGACTCATATGAATCAAAGCATTCTGAAAATGTATTGGAGTTAAACCAACAAATTGATCAAGCAACTCAAAAATTCGATATGTTGGATAACCAAATCCTGGATGTTTCAAATAAGATTAACCCGTTAGGTAATACATTAAACAAAATTACAAATTCACGAGATAGATCATCAGAGACAATCATGTTAATTAGGGCTTATCATGGATTTTACACAAAGGAACAGTATCAACCATTGGAAACTTTACGAGCAAGCAAGCTCATGGAAGATAAAGTGAAATGTGCCAAAACCGTAAGAAATCTCATAACTTTGGCAAAGAAAGTATCTGATGAAAAGCTGCCACTGACATTGAAATGTATAGCATCAATTGAAAAGTATGGCGAAACAATGGAAAGCGAACTACTACGTAAGTTTGAAATTGCATCCGAGGGTGAAGATGACGGCGAAAATAGTGATTTCGAGATAATGAATGAAATAGCGCAGATTTTATTCGAATATAACGAAGGCATAAATGTTGTACAAACATTTGTTAGCAAGAATGATATTATTATATGTGGAGATGAAGATGAAGAAATATTGGATGAAGCGCAGTGGATAAAATTGTCTGACCCAAATTTTTCAGATTTCAAATTGGATGACAAGACGATTGTAACATTTGATACTTTGAAATTTGAAATCAAATCAAGAGCAAGGATCAGTCAAAAAGTGTTTGCTGATCCTATACCAGTTATCAAAATTTTCATACAAAGAATGTACGCTCAAATAATAAGAAACAAAGTCACTGGATTGTTACAATATTCCTTGTCTATCAGTTCTTTAGCTCACGTGAGAATTTTACATTCACTTTATACGTTAGTTGGAGATTTTACGGAAGAAATTAAGGATTACTTGACAACCGAGGAACTTGACAAGGACCAGGAACTTGTAAAGATTCTTGATCAATCATATTCCGACTTATTTGTTGAGTACATAGGTGATAATGTCTATTTCGGTCGTGAGAAGAAAAATTCGGAGGAAGTAATTTATGAAATTGTTCATCAGTTCAATACAGTGAATGAAAGTGTAATATCAAATAAAAATTTAGCTACTAAATTGGAAAATTTAGATAACTTTCAATACAACCACCCCAAACCAGAGAATGATAGATTTAATTTTGCTCTGGAAAGGAAAAGAATGAATCAATTTAAACAATATGTGAAAATGAAACTTACTGAAAGATCAACAACAAGAAGTGCCTCAGAATCAGATCCTAATTTAAGTGAATATACTTCATTGAACGTTGTCAAAGTGGAAACCGTATTGAAGTCAGTAATGGAATCCATAGCAAGATTATTGGAACTAGCACCCAACAAGTCGGCAGAATACTCCCTTGAAGTTCTTGAAATCTTGATAATTGATTTTGGGAAATTCTATATTGGAGGTGGATTAGAAGTCATATACGAAGAATGCAAAAAGCATACTAGCTTGGCTTATCTTTGTACATTCAATGTGGTAAGTGAGATATTATTACTCATATCTTCTTGTGTAAAGAAAATCATTTTGCCATGTGCTACAAATATGCCAAATATCAAGAATAGAATGAGTAACTTATTAAATAGTTACGTCGCACAATGTGAAATATCATTGAATATAATTCTTGATGAAACTTTACAATCATTTTCTACAAAATTTCAAAATTTGTTGGGTAAACAGAAAAAGAAAGATTTCTATTGTGATACTATTGAGGAAGATACTGAAGCTTGTGAGTTAATTAGTGAGTTTCTTATCGATTTACATACAAATATTCTGTCGTCCTTGGATGGAGTAAACCTAGAAAACATTTTAATTAAGATTGGCATGGACTTCTTAGGTCAACTATTGGAGCATTATAAAAAGTTCACAGTGAATTCCATTGGTGGTATTGTCCTTACTAAAGATGTGATTCGCTATCAAAGTATAATTGACGAATGGAATATTACTGAATTATCAGAACAATTTCAAATCTTGAAAGAAATAGGTAACTTATATACTGTCCAATCAGAATTGGTCAATTCATTAGTCACGGAAGGTCAATTGGGCCACATGAAGCCATATACTGTTAGACAATATATCAGTAAAAGAGCAGATTTCAATCCCAGTTATGCTGATCGTTTCTTCAAATTTAAATAGCTTTATAATACACAGATAAAATAATGACTGGAATAACTATTAAAAAAGCGACTGAGCGTTTTCTATATTTTATGAACAAGTAAGCACTTGAAGATAAAAAGAACACAATGAATGAATACACACCATGGAATGGATGTGGCATATAGCACATTTCAGTTTGAAATGTTTCACCAGTGATTGACGGATTACATAATGATAATAGTTGAATTGCAGGATGCTTGATACCACCACTCATGGCTGCAGCTTTAACTGTAATTTCTCTAGCTACACCACCCTCATATTCTTGTACAATGTCACAGTAATCATGATCGTCTCCTGCAAATATTGCCACCGGTTTGATTGTTTGTAAAATTCTATGCGTTATTTCATAATCTACCACAGTTTGATATTGATCACCTCTTTGCAATGGGAACAATTTGTGCTTTCTTTCTCTATAAGGTCCACATAGTTGTTTATCTGGAAATCTGTAAAGCGGAACATGCGTAAGCAAAATCCTGGGAAGCTTCGGACTAATTCTACTATTCAATTGCTCGAGAAAGTCATTAGGTTCATTCTTTACTATTTCGTCTGGGTGAGATAATGAAATAGAATCAAACATGACAATAGTATGATTTCCTAACTCTATGTAATCATTCAATTCCCCATAAAATCCAGCAAACCTTTTCATTACATCAGGACGAATCGTTTGAAACCCAATATCATGGTTACCTGGAATAGATCTAAGGTCTCGACGATTGACCTTCTTTGGGAATATTTTATTGAATCTTCTATATTCTTCGATCCATTGTTTATCTTCCCAATATCTTCCACCGTCAAATAAATCGCCCAAAAATATCGTAGTATCTGGATCCAATATTGTATGCATAATTTCATAGTTTCGATGCAAGTAGTTATCACATATTTTTTTAACGAAATAATTCAATAGTTTAAATTGTTTCGGATATGAATAATCATCAACAATTTGTGGGTCAGCTATCAATGCGATTCTATGTGGACTGCCATTGTTCCACGATTCCCATTTGTTCCATTGACATTTCTTTATCGTATTGTAAGGAACAATTCTCTCAGAGAAATGAATTAGTACTAGCCAGCCTGCAGTTAATATTGAAATTACTTTGAACCAATTTATTGAAGATGGAAGAACTGGTGACCATATTATCTTATCATCATACTCCGGTATAATTGTGGTTCTTTTCACTGTATCTTTGCCTCTTCTTCTAAAATTTATCATCGAAAAGAAAGGAGCTTAATAGATCAAAATAATATCATCCCTCACCATTTTTTCACCATCAACACAAACAAATTACACCATACGTCATTATGGTATCACCACAGAAACAGACTAGAAAACTTCGATCAACTGATGCGAAACTGAAAATTCAAGACAAGGCATTATTTGATTTTGATAATGTCAATGGTTACCTATATAGAGATAAAGGAATATCCATAACGTCAGACATTAAGGCGTCTACATTATACACATACTATGGAGATACGGAACTACCTAAATTGCCTGTAAAATCGAAAATATTAGTAATAGATAAAGAACTTCCCAAAAGAAAAGCTTCAAATGATCCTCTACCGGACTCCTTATACGAAATTTTTCATCGTAAAATGAAGAAAGACGAGAAACAAATGGTAAATGATGAAAAATTCAAGAATTTGTGGGAATTAGATACAATACAGTCACAATTCCAGCAATTAAATCAATATGATTGGATAAAATATCTACCAAACATAACAAAGATCAAAGACTTGGGAAATTATTCAGAAATGGAACGTAAAAAAGATTTAACAATTGAAGAAATACAAAAGTTTATAAGAAAACAGGATAATTGGAGGAAAAGAAAGGAAATATTCGATAGTGATGTCAAAGAATATATACAGTATAAAGACGATGAGTCAGATGCGGAATATGACATATCAATTGAAAAATTGAGAAGACAAAGAAAAATTGAAAGAAGACGGAGGTATGGTCCAATTATAAGGCTCAATCTAGACGGCAAATATTGTTTGGTGATGGATCCAATTTCTTCTCCTAAGATTACCAAATTGAATCTTCTGGAGGAACAACGGACGGAGCGGGCAATGAGGAGTGAAGAAGAAAGGCGCAAGAGTTCTATGAAACACAAATTAGGGTTCAATACTGAAGCAGAAATATCAAAATCTATTAAAAAGGGCAGAAAGCGTACTTCCATACGTACGAGATTGGAAGACCTTGGAGATATATCAGAGATCGATTTGAAAATAATAGCTAATGATTGCCTATTCTTTGGAACGCATTTTCAAGACATTCCTACACGTCCTGATGGATTTCAATTGCCATGGGGTATTAGAAGAACAAATAGAAAAGATACATAGCAACTCATATAAATTCCTTTATGGACTGGAGACAAGCACCAGCACTTTGTGGATTGTCAATATTCTTGTAAACCCAAGCTAAATTAAGCACGCACCTTTTCACAGTCTTAGGAGATTGTTTCAAATCAAATTCTAAACTACTTGAACTATAAGCTTCAATTGCTTCACTTGAAATACCGTAGGTATGTACGTAATAATTATACAAATCAATAATGGCGTAAATTGAGAATGCCAAAAGGTGACTACCATCTCCCCTAGGTTTTTGATCATTAAAATCTCTAGCCGGACCATGTAACACATCCTGTAAGTATTTCAAGATGATAAAAATTTCCTCGATAGTTTTGAAATCGATGTTCACCATTCGTTCAATGCAATACAATAAAAATAATAGATGCTTTCTCAAGTCGGGCGCATTGAGCTCTAAAACCATTAAATTTGATAATGCTTGAATGAATTTTCTCCTTGAATGTTGAGTAAACAGAACGATACCATACATGGTACTAAAAAAGTTGGCTCCCAAAAGATGAGCGTCAAAAGCCAGTCTGATTGCTTCTTGATAGCTACATTCCACTAACGATTCATGTTTAGTAAATAAATCCTTATGAATTTTACTGGCTGCGGATTGAACAATTGGGTTTGAAGAAGCTTCTAACGCAATAACTGTGGAGATACAAACCTTTGGGTTCGCAAAACCCAATTCCAATGCAAGTTGTACAAAATGAAATGGTAAATACGAATATTCTCCTTTATCTATCAAACTTAGTGACAAAACTTTTTGAAGATATCTTTGGACTATTCCAGCGCAAACACCATCAATAGATTGCTCGTTACCATGAAACACACCGATATCTAGCTTTAGATTTGTGGATTTGTTTTCAGTATATCCGACATTATTTCGTGCTTCAAGATCCTTCTCATTCAAAAAGTCTATAAGTTCTTGTAGAATTGCCTTCACCACATGTTTATTTGACATTAACCCTTTATCAAGAATCGTGAGTACTGGCGCGGACATCAATAACCTCGAGAAATTGGAGCAGACAATAATCAAGTTTGTAATTGCATAAATTTGATTGTGACCGGCGCTTTCATGACAAAAAGCCATGATATACTTGACAACAAGACTAATCACGGTTTCATTGACCTTCAAACCCAAGTTGGCTTTTAGAAACACTCCGTGCTCCGATTGTAAGTCGCAATATTTACCAAAACAAGCTAGTAGTTTTAACAATTTACCCACTCTGTCGCTTTTCTTCAGCTCTATGGATCGTTTAATCAACTTCATTGTTGACACAGTTGCATTGATTACCTTGTCAGTGCTTGAATTAATTTGGCAAAGTTTCCATAGACTTGGAATCGCCTCGTGTAGCTCTTTGGTTGACATTTTAGTCAATTTCTGTAGCAAAAAATGTTGCACAGGATTGACGAAATCAGGACGTAAAGTTTCCAATTTCAATAGACACAACTTTAGCACTCTCAATGCATAGAAATATGACTTGCTATTACAATTAGACTCGTCTGTAATGAATGGTTTCAACGCAACAAGCTCATTTTGACCAAATGAAGAAGGTCTAGTTTTTGCACAAATTGCAAGTATTAACAAAGCTCCTTCCTTGAATTCATCCTCAGATATTGTGTCCAAAAGTATCTCAACTAGCCTTTGCAGAGCCGTTATCATAGATTGATCGTCCTTATTCA
The DNA here is from genome assembly GCA_030565165.1 of Nematodospora valgi. Taxonomy (NCBI): domain Eukaryota; kingdom Fungi; phylum Ascomycota; class Pichiomycetes; order Serinales; family Debaryomycetaceae; genus Nematodospora; species Nematodospora valgi. The sequence goes on from JAJMBF010000024.1 coordinate 26,441, forward strand.
ACACATACTGTTCCAAAAGCGTTTCAAAATATGCTAAATTTTTACCACCAGAATTAGCGATGTGTATAATATCAATCACCAAAAGCAAAGAATCAGTTCGATTTTTTGAGGCTAAAGGCATAAACCAGCTCTCTAACATTACCGACACTGCATCGTTTTTAACAGATTCTTCCTCATCATTTAACCGCTTTAGTAATCTATTTGCAACACCAAGTTTGGCTCTATCACTAAGTAAAGGAAATACATCTTTTGATAACTTTATAGCTTTTTTTCTTACCAGAATTCCTTCATCGCCTAAAGCATTACATAGTGGTTGGAGAAAGTTTTCAGCCTCGGAAGGATGGTTTTGAATGTATTTTCCAATAAAATCATAAACTGCATCTCTAACCAGAGTTGCATCATCCAATAACCTAGCAGATAACGACTCTTGAAGGGATCGGGATGTTAAGATATATGGACGCTTCTCAGATAAATTAGCAAGCACTTTCACCGCTTTGGTTTTCATTTTTACTTTTGGGCTCTCCAAGAACTGCCCAAGGGCTTGTAAAAACAAAGTGCAAAATTTATCCAAATTTTTCAAGACTATTGAAAAATACATGGCGCTTGTGTGTTTCTTATTCTTGTGACACTCTTCTGGATTAATTTCGGATAAATCAATACCATCCAATTTAGCAAGTCTAGCCATTAAACAATCTAACCCAGATTTATCAAATCTGGAACAGTCGGCAATAATTTCACAAACGCCATCATTGCTGAACTTTGTATTTTTATCGTACCCAAGTAAAAGTACTTTATTACAAATTACTCCCAAAACATCTAGCAAAAATACTTCTACGGTAGGTGGGTTATCTTGCTTCTGTAAAGTTGATAATATCCCATTGGATAAAGCAGTTAAGATGAATTCAGATGCTGACCATTCTGGAAAAGCTATGAGTGCAGTCAAATCATCAATTAGCATCTCTAAACCGGGTTTTATAATAGTTGGCTTGTCTCTCACTTTTCTGACTATGTCCTCTGTAATCAAACTGGATGCGGTTATGACTGTATCTGCAGTAATTGATTCAAATTGTACAAACCGTACTAACAACATTGTGAATAGCTGTATGCTGAACCCTCTTTGAACTTTAAATTTTCTGGCTGCTGTTTTCTTTGTCGTTAATCTTGGAAAGTTTATTAATAATTCATCTAATAGATATCGCCGTTGATCTTTGGAGCTTTTGAAGATATCTATCAAAAACAAAGCAGCACAGGTTCTTATTGGATCAATTGGAGCAACTTCAAGCAAATATTTCTCTTCGGAGAGCTTTTCGTCAAATATTAGTTGAATAGACAATATTTCAAGTTTAGTAAGTGCTTGCTCCTCTAAAGCTGATTTCGAATTAAGCAATCCGAGTTGTTTAAGTAAAATTCCTAACTCAGCAGCCAATTTAAATTTCAAGTTTTTGAAGACTATACCCAATTGTGACTGTTCATCATTTGGAATGGCCGGTATTGAGAAAAACATTGAGCTAGCCACAACATGAAAAATATGAACAATCAAAGTAATATATTCCCCGACGAGTAATGATTTATCATCCAGATAGTTGTTCATTATAAGTATGATACAACGGGAGGCAAATATAGCTCCAAGGCAGTCGGGTAAATAATGATTTATTTCTAAAGTATTTGAAACGTTAACAACAGTAAATTTCTCGTTCGTATCACAGAGATATTGATGACATATTCGTTGGATAGCGCTGAAGTGACTGATATCTATTTGGCCCAATGAATCCACACGTAGAATGGATTCAAGGAGTTGTTCGAGCTCTTCGTAATTTGTCAAACCACTATCTTTTTTTGCAAATTCTATTAGATACTCAAGCGCTATATTTTTCAATTCTAAATCTGAGTATTTGATCACTTTTCTATTCGGTCCAACATCGTTTTCGGTTAGTAGACGTTTCGCTCTGTGTGCTGAATTTGTATGTGACTGTTCTTTCAAAAATTTTACTCTATATTTCTCTTTATGATATTTTGTTGATTCTTTGTCTTTGTGGTATTCCTTTCTCGCAGATAATCTAAGTGTCTTGACTCGTTCGCCTTGTGAGGAGACATATGCTGAGCCGTCGATAATCTCCTTTGCAATAACCTTTTCTTCATATGGAGCCAATTTTAGATCAGCTGATTCACCATCAACTATTGACGTATAGTTCTTGAATTTTATATTATCTAATTCTTCATCATTGAAAGCTAAAAGTTCATCGCCCAATAAGTCCATAGAGGATGTGTCATGGGGATCTACTCGCTTTGCAGTGGTGGTTGTAAAAACAGATTCGTCTTGAAGCGGGACAAATTGAGAGGAGTTAACCAATGGTACAACACCCTGTTTGGGCATAAGGTTGAGTAATGGTGTTATAGCCAACGCTTGCTTTAAATCTTCGGGGCATTGGCGTATGGACATATGTGATGTTGATGTATCAAACGTATATTAACGCTTTAACGTGTTGTAAGTCTTTGATCTGGATATTTACATTTTTTTCGTAGAGAAAATATTAGCAGTGCTTACAAAAATGCTTTACAAGTTAAGTTAACAAATACAAATGCTGCACCTATTCACTTCTAACTTTCTACTCAGAGGTTGGCAGTGATGATGTGAAAATTGAGCCTTGTCTTTGTGCTGTAGGATTCCTTTTGCTAGCTTGTGCATCAGGATTTGAATATGCTAAATTTGGAGAGCCAGAAATAGGTGATGCTGACTGATTTTTGGACAACTGTTGTGTAAAACTTTGAGGCGAGGAAGGTCCTGTTGTAGCTTGTAAAAGTTGTAGTTGCTGTCTTTCTTCCGATGACAATAATGCAGTTTGCTGTTGGTTTGACTGTCTTAGATTGGGACTTATATTTCCTCCAAGTTGGTTTCTTTGAATCTGCAGTATTTGTTGTTGCAGTAATCGAGGAGCTGCTTGTGATAATTGACGTGGAACATTTTGAGAAAATCTATTTTGTGACTGCTGTGGTTGTTGCTGTTGCTGAAGTCCTGCAAGGTATTGAGCAGCCAACTTAGTAATCTGTTCTTTAGTAAACCCAGGATTTTGAGTTTGAATAGACTTGATGATTGCTGAAACTTGCGCTGGTGGAAAATGTATACGTTCACGTTGTGGCTGTTGCTGCTGAGATAGTACGGCCTGACTAGACATCGATTCATCTGGATGGGAAATATTTAGGCCAGATGAACTGACATTAGCCCTAATTTGTTGTGATTGTTGCTGTGGTAGTTGCTGCGGATGCTGTTGTTGGTGCAGCAGTTGTTGATGCTGGAATTGATGATGATGTTGTTGATGATGATGTTGTTGTTGTTGTTGTTGCTGCTGCTGTAGTTGGTGCTGTTGCTGTTGCTGTTGTTGTTGCTGTTGCTGTAGCTGTTGCTGTTGCTGTTGCTGTTGCTGTTGTTTGAGGAGCATTCTTCTCTGTTTTTGAATTTGTATTAATTGTTGTATTTGCTCGTTGGAAAGAGGAGTCCCGTTAGGAGTAGTTGGTCTTTTCATTGGAACTTGGTTACTTCGAGGAGCAGTAGATTCTTTGTTCAATGAAAGTGGGTTGTTGGGTTGTGGAGATGCAACTTGATTTGAAGAGCTTCTGGGTATTGATACATTTGGAATAGGTTGTTGTTGTTGAGGTGGTGCAGATTTCGGGGGACCAGATGGAGGAGCAGTTTGTAAACCTGATTGTTGCTGTTGTTGAATTTGAGATTGTACTGCCGCGCGCTGTTGATTCTGCTGCTGAGCCACTGCTGCAATCATGCGTGATCTTGTGGCTTGTTGATTCATGTGAGCTTCATGAATGGATTTATCTCTTTCGAATTTTAATTTGGATAATTCTGCGGGAGTCGGAACTCTATCACTGGTGGTTCTTTTAGGATCACCGTTAGCTGGGCCTTGCTGTTGATTAGCAGCTTGAAACTCAGATGTTGATTTACGATGATTCAACTTAGCAACGGCAATTTCCCTCTTTTTCATTGCTTTACGCATTGCATCAAACATAGAAGCCCATCTCAATCTTCTGTGACCTCTTTGGATTGATTCAGTGCCAACTCCCAAAGGTGAAATCCTTCTTTTAGCTGTCAGTTGAGCTCTGTGTGCTTGTTCAAGCCATTGTTGAGCATGATAGGCATAAACTCCCTTCATGTCAGAAAATTGAAACTTTTCGTTCAATTGAATATACCTTTCGAAACATTGCCAAGGTGTTCTTCTCTCAATATTTGATTCATATTTCTTCAAGCTTACAGCTGTTGATGTGGGCAGTAAGTGCTCTGAGATTAAATCCCAGTTGAAACAGAACTCAGCAACGTAATGAATAAGATGTTTATCATCTTGTGGAAGCCAAATTGTCGGAGATCTGTAGTCGATGCTTTTGATCAATGGTGGTTTTGGTGGTTTTAAATAATTGAAACGACGGTGCGCTTGAAAACCGAACAATCCTTTTTGAAAATCCGGGAGCGACCGCAGAGGTTTCAAAGTTTCTGAACTTGGTTCTCTTAGAATAATTTTATGCCAACCATCATCTTCTTCAAATGGATGTAGTAACCTAGAAACAGCAGTAATTGGATGTTCTTTTGACTCTAGAGGACACGAGACTGATGAGGTATCATCATCAAAGACAGTGAATTTCGGTAAATTTCGTACGATAGATTGATCAATTTTCTTCAACCCTTCCACATCTATCCAAGCTTTGAATATAGAGTTATTTTTGCTAGAGGGTTTAATTTCTGATGAAGATACTTTGGTATCAATCACTGTATCCTCTGTCACTTTAACCTCAATCACCTCATCATTTACGGTTTCTTTATGTACATCAGAAATAAGGCAACTGGTATCAATAGCAGCTTCTTCTCCTATATCTTTCTTTTCAATTAAACTTTGGTCCATGGAATCTGCAACTTTGTCTTCTATGAATATTAATGGTTTTCTCTTTATACGCACAGCTTCTTTGCCCAAAGCCCAATAATCTTCGATGGCCTGTGCCATCATAACACAACACCATTTCTTATATTTCAGAGATTCTTTAAAATCCTCGGCCAACCATTTCGCTTCTTCTAAAAGATAGTCCCAATAAAATGTCTTCCTTTTGGATCTTTTCAAATATTTGAATGGATCATAAAATTTCTGTGGCTGTCTTAGTGACCACTTACCTTGCCTCTTCAATTCTTCTATACGTGAATACAATACAGCAATTTTACCTTCTAACAATGCCAGTTCAAAATTTTCAGTCATTAAAACTTTATGACTACCGGGAAGCAATTTTATTAGTGGGAGAGTTTGAGTCAAGTAGTACAATTCAGCCAACGAGGATACAGTTTGTGGTTTTACTGGGTAATTCTCGGGCACAGATAAGATCTCCAATTCGTCCAAATTCTTCGAAAGAAACTCTTCCAACTCTTCTTTGGAAACTTGTAGTTGTGTTTTCAATGATTTTACTGCTGATGGTTTCTTTTCTTTCTTCAATGTGGAACCTACTTTATGTATCTTATTTCTTGATAAACTCTCAAGATCCACGTCCAGCCTTCTTTTCAATTCTTCTCGTGGTATTTGTGGACGAAACATTGATTCTTCCATTGACTTAATGATAGTTTCTTTAAACAATTGATCTGCTGTAGTATCAGGTTCATGGATCAACGAATTTAATTTCTTGTCATCATCTGTATACTGCTTTGCAAGATCTCGTAAGAATGGATCAGCTGTGACGTGCAGCAACTCCACTAACCTGGTTCTCCAAGTATTTTCGCCCATAATCGATTGAATGTGAAGTAAAGTGAAATGGAAACTTAAAACATTTTTCTTTTGATGCTAATACTGGTGTGTGGCTCTTTTACACGTGCATATCATTCGTATATCACGTGTCGCTTCATAAACTAACTTAATTCAAGGTTTAGACAGGTAGTTCAGCGTTAACGGTATGTGGTTTTAATCCATACCAATCTAAAAATGATTCGAGTCTTTGTATGTGACTACAAGTAGTTGCATCTGCTAATTACTTGAAGAATTGCGTTTTCCACATATCTAAAGATGAAGAGAAAAAATCATCAACAAAACATTATCAAACTTTTCTTTTTTGTCACATAACAACTACAATGAATTTGGAATCTATCAGTGGGCAAGATTTAACCGGAGCCTTTAGGATAACAAATTTGGTTGTTGCCGGAATTGCTGTAAGTTAGGATCAATCTTGATTGATTTGTGTGCTTGTACTAACAAGCATTATTAGGTATTAGGTGGTCTTTCGCAATTGTTTCATAGTTTGTATGTGAGAAGCTAACCAATTGATAGAGAAAACGCGGTTACTAACATACCTACAAGTCATTCAGTATGTATTTTATAGGGAAGACTAGTGAACTATAAATATACTAATTGGGTACTATAGTTTATATCTGGGATATATATTATTATATTTGGTGCAGTAATTGGAGCATTAGGTATGTGAGAACAACAAATAGTGTAATTAAACTAGTACTAACCCATTTTTTCAGAGTTTAGAGTCCCAGCAGAGGCGTACGCATATGCTTCATTTTTGTTTTCCTTCATTGGACGTGGTATATGTATGTATTATTCACCAGTTGGATGGTTTTCAATGGTACTTTACTAACTCTCTTAGTCTACACATTTCTTGGAGTAAGTTTAGCAGGTGGATCCTTTTTCAGAATATTAGCTGCAATAGTTCTATTCTTGATAGGATTAGTCTATATTGCCTTAGAAACAGTGCCAAGCATTTCCCCACCAGATAATATGAACCTGGATGGAGCCATGATCGGTTTAAATGACGATGAAGATGTTTAGGGGTTTCCAAAATTGCAATACTAGTAATAATTATAAATATTCAAATAAATATTGATTTTCTACTCTGAGGTTTTTTTTTCTCTTTTCTTGCACCTCTTGCTGTATTAATCATTTGAATCAACCTATTAATGAATGTCCTCAGATGAATGTACCTTCTCCATACCCAAATCTTCCCATACTGGAGCTCTTTTATCATTGCTAACTCCTGAAATTGTCTCACAACGTTCCATATGTTTGTTTGTCGGAGGAATTCCTGATGTTTGGCATAACGATAAACATGAATTGATTACAAACTATTTAAAACAAAAGGCAAAAAGAAAATTCAAACATACCAATGCCACAATTAAAGAATACCTTTGGAATAGCGATCAATCAAAAGATGCTGATTATGTTTTCCGTAAAGGTGCTGAAATTTTAAGAAGCAAAGAAGAATCATTGACACCCAATTCATTTAATTCGAGTGTCACAGATGGGCTATTTTCCCCCAATGTTAATAATGATCTGACGAATTCGTTGGTCTCTACTTTACACACTGCCCCTACTCCCAAAATGATAATGGAACCGCCTCAACCACCTTCTCATTTCAACCCTGGTAATGATAGTACTGAACAAGAGAATAAGAGTTTCATGAAACCAGAAATGCCTCATCCACAGACGCACCTCAATGTTGATAGTGACTGGATTGAACGTGAAAACCAGCGATTTACAAGAAGATTGCAAAAATTTGCCAGAAAATCTAAAGGTAGATCCAAAGAAAAGGGAAATGATTTCCGTAGTAGGATCATGGATTCTATTTTGAGAACGTATGATGCCGGAGAGATAGTGAGAATCGATAAAATGTTAGTTTTAATAAAAAAAATTGTATGGAATGAAACTGGGGAAGAAGAGTCCAAATCTCGAGTTTATGAAAGATGGAGAGAATTTATGGTTGTGCTACGTAGGACAGAATCTCTTGATGAGCCATTGATGCTTCAGTTTTATGATATAGATAAATCTCCAAGTGAATCTCATCCAAAGATAGGCTTTAGATTGAATTTCAAAGTTTGTGCAGAATTCCACAGTTCCTTGGATAAAACCATCAGTTTGACTGTTGATTCATACATATACTTACTAAAGTGTAACAACCAAGAAAATGCTTTGAGGTGGTTGTATTTTTTAAAGCAGTCTTTGAATCATGATATGAATTGCACTTTCAATATTTATATTCCTGAAATACGCAACTCTATCGAAATTAGGGTGCCTGAACTGGTGCTTAGAAAATGTTTTCGAAGTGATGATAAAACTTTTGTTACCGAAATGAACCATGGCTATGAAGTCAACCTGGATCATTTATTACAGTTTTTAAAGAGCACTATACATGAAAGGTTCCATACCTCCAATGGATGGTTTTGCTTTAGAAATTATGATAGTTTGGAATGGGTTCCTAACTCAAGTGAATTACTTTACATTCAAAATTCACTATATCTGTCGCAATTGGAGTACAGAATGCAAAATAAGTTGGTAACCGAGCCAAATCCAATTGAGGGCTTTTTAGCTCGTTTAACCAATACTTCAGGGAATGATAAATCAGTTTTACGGGATTTCCACAAAATACTGTATTTCTTTTCGAACAATAATTTGTTATTTTTCACCAAGTATTACCGGGCCGTACCTCCCACGATTGACAACTTGTATCCTTTGGATGATGATGGTCATATAAAGTGGTTGAAAACAAATTTTGAGAATGGAGATAATAATTGTTTGGAGGAGATTGAAAGAAGAACACAAATGATTGTCAAAGCAGAAGCATTGATCGATATGTCTGATATTGTCAATGTGAGGAAAGTTTCAATGGATGATGTTTCTCAAGCTCAAAAATTACTTTTATGTACCTTATGGTATTCCAAACCGAATTTGGTTGACAATGTGGAAATCATTGATTGTTGCTTTGAAATAGAATTGATAACGGGCTGTACTATCAGGCTACAAGCTCCAGATAGATTTATTAGAGACTATTGGGTAGATCATCTAATTGCTTTAAGTAAATATTGGACTATGAAACGTAATAATGAAATAAAAATGCAAGTTAATGTGAGGTTCAAAAATACAGCCAAACTTTGTGCTAGTAAGTATGTTGATTCTAATGCTCCTGATGAAATGAATTTTATTGAACTGAAATATGCTTTGGCTGACTATCATGACTTGTTGCTTCCTGACACATTGATTTTACGAAATGGCTACTTGTACCAAAAGAACAAGAAACATTCGAGTTTCAATCAATATTACGTGGTGTTGTGTCCTGGTTTCTTAATAATCTATTATACATTTAAAAGATCCAAATACACTGGTGCATGGAAAAGAACTGCATTTTTCAACCATTATTTAACTATTCCTTTGTCTGAGTGTTACATATATAGTGGATCTTTAGCAGAGTTGGATTTATTAGAATCAACAACTGGAATATATGGCACACATCTTGAAAGGCATTCAATTCCAAGAATTCGCTCAGATGGGTGGAGATCAATGGAAGAAGAACACCAATTATGTTTCACACTATGGTTTGGCAAAAAGAGAAATATAAGTCATTTTGAAAAACTGCTACCAAATTCGATTGAATTGGGTCATCAAGAGAAAAACCCTGGGTTGGCCACAATGATTAGAAAATTGGGTGTAACTGGTAAAAGCTTAATGTTTATGACTAAATCAAGACAAGATAGAGATCAATGGGTTACTCGAATACTAGCAGAAATGGATAGATATCTTAAATAGGCGGTGTACTAACTAAAGCGTTGTCAATAACGATAATCAAATCTCGCCATTCATCTCCTTTTTTGTTCTCTTTTATAGCCTGCTGTATCATATCATCGTCGGAATCTATATCTGAGTCACTATCATCGGAAGAGACATCTTCTACTCTTATAATTGACGTTACGTTATCACCTATTGAGTCATGAAACGTTAGGAATCCACTGTCAGCTTTGAATGTACAATTCGTCGTCAACTTTCGATCAGAAATGTTTTCAACAATTGAACTCTTATCAACAGCAGTCACGTGGCTAACTGGGGACCTATCATTACTCGTTGATCTTTTCTCATAGATGGCCGTAAAGTCGTCCAGGGAGGGGTCATCATTTGGTGTATGTATAGTAGAAGTAATCACATTTGTAGGAATTGTCAAATCGGAATCAGATACAGCAACGACCCATTTTTCAATAATTGAGCTTGTCATAGATTGTAGTGATGTATAATCTGGATAATCACCTTTTCTAATTTGATATACTTGCAAGATTGAGCCTCTAGAAGAAATTTGGGTGTCTTTCATTGGAATAAATATGGGACGGTCAATTTCATTCCAGATTATCATATAATTCGTAAATAAATAAACATATTTCGTTTGGAAACTTCCAGACTCTATGGAAACTGACAACTCGTCAGCCACTCGTAGCTGTCCCAACTGTAATAATTTGGAAAGATTTATTTTAGAGCAACGGTCCAATAAAAACCTAATCAAATTGTTTCTTATTGTCTCTATGTCTTCAATATCCTCAATAGTACTGGTGGCCATTGTGCAAATTGTAGGATCCGGTGAAGGGGACCTTGATGTTAAATCAATTGTATTACGAAATGTTCTTCTTCTTATTACAGGATACAAATGTGTGGGACTTGTCTCGTCGAGAGTGGATTTCAATGCATTGAAATTGACACTAGTGCTTTGATTTGGTTGTGGTGGTGCAGGTCTTTTCGGCGTTAGCGATAACTTCCTGTTCGAAACCAAATTCCAATTTTCGGTATCGATAATCACTTTCTTGTTTGAATATTTACAGTTGTCACCTTGGCAAAGTTTGTGAAATGTTATTGTTTTCCCTGTGGGATGCGATTTATAAACTTGTTGAATCTCATTGCTAAATAGTGCTTTGAAGCATTCACTGTGAACAGAATCTCCACAATTTAACTTCAAAATTCGCTCAGCTTGGAAAACTGCCATAAGTAATTCACTACATATGAAGCAGAATTCTCTGGGACTCGGTGGTGGCGATGGATCATTCAAGCTACTTTCTTCCAATTGCAGTGGTCGTTTGTTGTTGAGAATGTTAGCAAAAGATATGTTCAACCCAGATAACTGTGGATCCACTATAGCAAAAGGGTCCCTCCAAGGTATTTTTTCGACCCTGGGACTATAATATTTGTTTGCCAGAGGGGTGGTGTTAGGAGTCAGATAAGTACCAATTACAGGAGTTGAACCGGCAGAAAATGAAAACACTGATTGATGGTCACTACTTTGACCATATACTTCAAGCGTAGAAGATACAGATCTCTTCGGTGGAAATGTTGTACTGGGACTGCCTCTACTTTTCAATAAGTCTTTCCAGCTTTTCTTCTCCTTTTGTTTGTTTTTAGGTACATCTAAAGGCAACTCTAACATTGGACACAGTTATCGACAGTAGCAAGTATGAGGAAGAAAACAAATAGTTGTTGGAATAGAAGAGACCAGTCATTTGTGTCCGAGGATTGGTTGTTAACTGGGGATTATTAAGTTAGGATTTTGCATTTACGAAACGCAAACTGTATATTGGTGTTTCAGATTAAACGATCTGAAGGAGCTGCACCACCAGTTTCCTATCTTGAAATTGGAGGACAGATTTGCGCGCCGCACAAGAGATGCTCAATCGAGAGGGGGTAGAAAATGATATGTGTCGCATATTAAACTCCGAAGCCATTCCTTGTGTATGGATGTTTACACTACTACGGATTACAGTCAACCATTTTTTCTTCTCTTCTCCGTAGTAGTAACACAAGTATATCAATATCTTGACAGATACAGATTAACACATTCACAACACTCTTCTTATAATCCTCAACACTAAGCCAACACCTCTCACATACACAATCCAGCCCGATCATGTATCGTTCAACATCTCGTCAATTGGTTGGTGCTTTCACCTTTGGTGCCAGAAGAGCAATGGCTTCTAAAGCTGCTGCCAGTGATTTAGTGACAATTACATTACCAGAATCATCCTTTGAAGGCTACAATTTGGATATTCCAAGCTTGTCATTCGAAACTGAAAAGGAGACCTTACTACAAATGTATAAAGATATGATCATCATCAGAAGAATGGAAATGGCTGCCGACGCCTTATATAAAGCCAAAAAAATTAGAGGTTTCTGTCATTTATCTGTAGGTCAAGAAGCTGTTGCTGTTGGTATCGAGGGTGCAATTGATAAACAAGATACTGTTATCACTTCATACAGATGTCACGGTTTTGCTTTCATGAGAGGTGCTTCAGTCAAACAAGTTTTAGCTGAATTGATGGGTAGAAGATCTGGTATCTCTTATGGTAAAGGTGGGTCGATGCACATGTTTGCCCCTGGTTTCTATGGTGGTAATGGTATTGTTGGTGCCCAAGTTCCATTGGGTGCTGGTTTGGCTTTCTCTCATAAATATAAGGGTGAAAAAGCTGTTTGTTTTGATTTGTATGGTGATGGTGCTTCCAATCAAGGTCAAGTTTTTGAAGCCTTTAACATGGCTAAATTATGGAACTTACCTTGTGTCTTTGCTTGTGAAAACAATAAATATGGTATGGGTACTGCTGCTGCTAGATCATCAGCTATGACTGAATACTACAAGAGAGGACAATACATTCCGGGTTTGAAAATCAATGGTATGGATGTTTTAGCTACCTACCAAGGTTCGAAATTTGCTAAAGATTGGGCTGCTCAAGGAAATGGTCCATTAGTTTTGGAATTTGAAACTTATAGATACGGTGGTCACTCCATGTCTGACCCAGGTACTACTTATAGAACTAGAGAAGAAGTTCAACACATGAGATCAAGAAACGATCCAATTGCTGGATTGAAAGCTGTCTTGTTGGAAAAGGAAATTGCTACTGAAGATGAAATCAAATCTTACGATAAGGCTGCTAGAAAGTATGTCGATGAACAAGTTGCTGAAGCTGAAGCTGATGCACCACCAGAAGCAAAAATGGATATCTTGTTCGAAGATGTGTATGTTCCAGGTAGTGAAATTCCTATCTTGAGAGGTAGAATTTCAGATGATTCCTGGGATTTCAAAAACAAAACTTTCTTAAACAAAGTTTACTAGTTCTTTTGGGGTGAACTCTTGTATAGTAAATATTCATAATAGCACATTATATATTCGCATTGATGAAGAAGTTCAATGATTTTGAATGAGCAATTGGTAGGAAGAACCAAAATTTACCACCTCTTTATACCACAATTAGTAGTATAGTGCTTGCGACAAAGATTGATTGAAAAAGAATTAGATCTAAAGAAAAAAAAAGAATTGGAATATCGTGCTGCCAAAACTCATCAAGCCCATCACTCATCTCAACACGATGTCAAATCCATATAGTTTACAAGAAATGTCAAATAAGGCGATACGACAGAAAAGAAACGGTAAACAAGAAGAAGAAGTCCCTGCTCTATCTATGGCCGGTAGAATCAATGTAAGAGATATGGGAAGTAATTATCAATCTCATGATCTTTCCCCAAAACATGAGAAAAAACAACATAAAGAAATAGAGGATGATGATGTCACGTTAGGTGATCAATTATTTGAAGTATTTTTGACTAAGATAAGGACTTTTTTACCTGATTCAAGTCCCGATGTGATACAATCTGCTTGTGAGATTGCAATCGAAAATTTAAGCCTTCCTGATATAGATGTAACTGAAAAGAGAAAAGAAGCCGAAGAACTTTTGAACGTGAAAATAAATGATGTTGATTTAAATGAGTTGATTAATTTGGCCGGTCAAATCAATACTCTAGAAATAAAAAGGGACGAGGATTCAAATGGCGATTTGGTGGCTGTCGATTTTGATACATCAGATGAAGAAGCTATGGAAGAGGTTGATGTGGAAGTTGAGTTGGAAGTGAAGGAGCCCAAGGAAGAAAATAAAGAACAAATAAAAGCTCAAGTGGGGGAGATACCGACCTATGATTGGAACTGGTTTCAAAAAGAAGTTACCAAGATATCTCAGGATTCTTATCAATTATATAATCTATTATCTGACATAGAGTTGGATCTGAAAGAGCTAAGTAGCGAACTAATTGAATTACTAGAGGATTCCAAGTTTGTCATTCGTATAATTGAGAGTAGATGGAGAATTGTTTTCACAAAAAAGTTGTTGGAATTAAGTAAGGAAGAGGTTTTTAACGAAATGAAAGATTTACAGTTGGATTCACTAATTGAAGAACTAGACAGCAAAAATAGAAGAATTGATGACGAACCGGTACATAAAAGACATAAGACCGATACAAATTTTCCACAACGAATAAGTTTGGATAGAATCTCATTTATAACTAGTCTAGAATCAACAAAAATAACATTGCCAAAGGGATCTTTTCAAGAAAATAAGAAGACTTATGACATAATAACGATTCCAGCTACCACCAAGCCAATTACCAAAGATGAAGAAATACTACCCATTTCAAGATTACCTAAATGGGCACAAGTAGCATTTCCAAGTAATGAAACCACATCTTTCAACAGGATTCAGTCCAGGATATATCCGAAAGCTTTTGAAACTGATGACAATTTATTGATTTGTGCTCCCACTGGAGCAGGTAAAACAAATGTAGCTATGTTAACCATGCTACGAATCATTAGCAATTTCAAAAAAAACGATCAAATTCAATTGAAAAATTTCAAAATTGTATATATAGCTCCTTTAAAGGCATTGGTTCAAGAACAGATGCGTGAATTTCAAAGACGACTTACATCGACATTTGGAGTTGTTGTTAATGAATTAACTGGTGATCTGACTTTGTCCAAGCAACAAATTATTGAGACCCAAATTATTGTAACCACACCCGAAAAATGGGATGTTATAACAAGAAAAGATCCGAATTATGCAAACTTGGTACGTTTGATAATTATTGATGAAATTCATTTATTGAATGATGATAGAGGTCCTGTTCTAGAAAGTATTGTAAGTAGAACTGTTAGGAAGGATGATGGCGTACGTATAGTTGGGCTCTCAGCTACTTTACCAAATTATTCAGATGTTGCTAAATTTATTAGGGTTAAAGAAGACTCTTTATTTTATTTTGATGCGAGCTACAGACCATGTCCTTTACAACAAGAATACGTTGGAATCAAAGAAAGTATACCTATTAAAAGGTTAGCAGCTATGAATGAAGCTTGCTATGATAGAATGTATAGCAGTTTGGAGAGAGGACATCAGATGATTATTTTCGTTCATTCTAGAAAGGAGACTAGTACCACTGCAAAATATTTAATGGAAAAATTATCCGAACTGGAGCTAAATATTGTAGAAAATATAGGAACTAAAGAAATCCTCAAACAAGAAAGTGAAACAGTTGCGAATGGAAAATTGAGAGAAATTTTACCTTCTGGTTTTGGAGTCCATCATGCTGGATTAAATAGACAAGAAAGAAGCATAATTGAAGATTTGTTTGCCCAGGGCCATTTAAGAGTGCTAATATCAACTGCAACTTTAGCTTGGGGTGTCAATCTTCCTGCTCATACAGTTATTATTAAAGGAACTGACACTTACTCACCTGAAAGTGGTACTTGGGTTCAATTGTCTCCTCAAGATATTTTACAAATGTTAGGTAGAGCAGGTCGTCCAAAATATGATAAGAATGGTGAGGGTATAATTATTACTCTGCAAGATGAAATTCAATATTATTTAGCAATTTTGAATCAGCAGTTGCCTATTGAATCCCATTTAATACATAAATTGATTGATAACGTCAATGCAGAAATTGTTTCTGGAGCAGTTACCACAATTGAAGAAGGTATAGACTGGCTAGGTTACACATACTTTTTTGTAAGAATGTTGCAATCACCTTCACTTTATGGTGTTGAAACTGACTATGATTTTAAAAACGATCCCACATTATATCACAGACGAGCTGACTTGATATATACAGCGTTCACCATTCTCAACGAAAATAAATTAATTACTTACGATGGAGCCACGGTAAAAGCTACTGAGTTAGGGAAAATTGCATCATATTTTTACATCAATTATGAAACTATCAATCTATTTGGTAAAATGTTGAAACCTTGGCATACTGAGAGTGATATATTAAGAGTATTTGCTAACTCCGGTGAATTCAAATACATACCCGTGAGAAGAGAGGAGAGATTGGAGATTAGCAAGTTAATGGAAAAATGTCCCATCCCAATTAAAGAACCTCCACATGAACCAGTTTCGAAAGTTAATATTCTTTTACAGACATACATTTCAAGATTGTCTCTTCAAGGATATGCTTTAATTTCAGATATGGTTTATATCACTCAGTCGGCAGGTAGACTATTGCGGGCACTATTTGAAATTTCGTTATTGAAGAAATGGTCATCACTAGCTAAAGCAACACTAAGCATGTGTAAGATGGTTGAAAACAGAATGTGGTTGAACAATTCGCCATTAAGACAATTTGGTTCATTGGTCCCACAACAGATTATAAAAGCTACCGAAATGAGTCACTTGCCATGGAATAGATATTTTCATTTGAGTGTTGAGGAATTAGCTGAAGCTTTGAACTTGAAAGGAAACGCGCGTATTGCTAAAGAGTATGTTGATTCATTTCCTAGAATCTCAATTCAATATATGGTTCAACCTATAAATGATCAGTACTTGAGATTACAAATTGAAGCTTTGCCTGAGTGGAACTGGATTCCTGCTGTGCACGGGAATCAAGAAACTTTCTCCATCTTTTTGGAAGATTGTAATGGTAATGAGATTTTGCATAACGAGCAATTTGTAGTTAAGAGAAAGAACATTAACAAGCCTAATATTGTCGAGATTTTTGTTTGCTTGAAACAACCAATACCCCCTAATTATATCTTATCATTCATCAGTAATAAGTGGGTTCATTGTTCATGGAAAATACCAATTTTATTAGATTTGATAGTTCCTAAAATTTCGCCCTATTATCTAAAACCAGGATCTGTTGAGATAAAGTCAACCGAGAATTTTAAAGTATTTCCATTCGATGAGTTCAATAAGCTACAATCAATTGTTTTTGACACACTTTACGATAGTAATGAAAATATTTTTATTGGTGCTTCAAAAGGTGACGGAAAGAAGATCTGTGCTGAATTAGCAATGTTGAGCCATTGGCGACAAAATAAGCGAAGAATTGTATATATTAACCCGAGTGAAGAAATCATTGAAATATTATTGAAAAAATGGAGAAGCGTATTTAAGGATAAGGAAATCAACAAACTTTCCAGAAATTTGCGCACAAATATCGCGCTCGTTAATGAAAGTCAATTAGTTTTAGCAACCCCGGAACAGTTTAATCTGTTATCGAGACGTTGGAAGACGAGAAACGCATTTAAATCAATTGATTTGTTAATTTTGGGAGATTTGCATCTAGTTGGCAGTGAAGTTGAATATGAAATCTTGTTGAATAGAATTAGAATGCTAACTTCACAATGGGAAGATTACGCATTACGTATTGTGGGATTATCAAGCCCTTTATTGAATTGTCGTGATATTTGTGAATGGCTAGGTATTTCAAAGAACGAGATTTATAACTTTTCGCCTCAAAGTAGACAAACTGTCATCAAAGAGATCAAAATAAGCACAGAATTGCTGAATATACAAAAGGAGTTAGCTAGATTGAATGTTGGATTACGAAAAACTATTGTATTCACACCAACCAGAGCCAAGGCATTCGAGTTGGCTCAGCAAGCAATGGATTCTGTAGAAGACTGGAGAAAAGTTGATTTGTTAAAACTTGATAAATACATTGCCAAAATTCAAGATCCTGTCTGTAAAGCTTTACTACTGAAAGGTATAGCAATATATTCTTCAAACATGCTGCGTATTGATCAGTTAATAGTTGAGAAATTATTTGATTCAAATTCAATTGGGATACTATTCGCAACTAGGGATACCTGTAAATTTGCGCCAAGAGCAAACAATGTGATTATAGCTGGAACTCAAGTATTTGATGGATATGAGCATAGATTTGTTAATCTCCCATTAAATGACATCTATGAAATGATTGGATGCTGTCAAAATGAAGGTAGAGTTAACATATTTACAGATGCAAAAACAGTTAAATTATATGGATTTTTCATTAATCTGGGATTATCAATCGAAAGTTTGTTACCTTCCTCGTTACATGAATTTTTTATAAACGGCATTGCAATTGGTGTTATCAGAAAAAGACAAGATTGTATTGACATGTTAACATTTTCATTCTTCTTCCGAAGATTAGCCAAAAATCCGAGTTTTTACGAACTCAATGTTGTGTCCAGTTTGGGTATTTCTGAATATTTGTCAGATTTGGTTGAAAATGTGCTTGATGATTTAATCAAGGGCGAATTTATTGAAGAAGATGACGAAGAAGTTGTTCCAATAAACAAATCTATGATTGCAAGTCATTACAATTTGAGTTTCGAAACTATGTCAAACTTGAGTAAATTAACTGGCAAGAGTAAGTTGAAGGATATCTTACGAGTTATCACTAGTGCCTCAGAATTTGAAAATATATCAATAAGAGAAGGTGAAGAATCCATTTTATACAAGATTCTAAATAAGGTTCCTTTAAAATTGAGCACTGATGATATTACTCCATTTAGCAAAGCATTTATTTTACTACAAGCATACATTTCGAGAGTTAACGTGCCACTTGACCTTAAGCAAGATCAAAATCTTATTTTGAAAAAGGTATTAGACATTATAAATGGATGTATTGATATGTTATCAAGTGAGGGTAATATAAATGCAATGTTATGTATGGATTTATCGCAAATGATAGTTCAACAAGTATGGAGTTCAGATAATCCGTTGAAACAAGTTCCATTCTTTGATAATTACATTTTGAAAAGATGCGCAAAACATAAAGTTGAAAATGTATATGATATAATGTCATTGGAAGACGAAGAAAGAGATGAAATTCTACAATTACAAGGCTCAGAATTGAATGAAGTTGCCAGATTTGTTAATCTGTATCCTAACGTTGAAATAAGCTATGAACTTTCTGGTAAAGTTGAAGTAAATGAGCCGAAGACAATAACTATCAATATAGAAAGAGATGAAAATATGGAATCCTTAGAAGTTGTTTCTCCGTTTCCTTATTCAAAAGAAGAAAATTGGTGGATTATCATAGGAGATAATGCCAAATATCATCAACTATATGCAATCAAGAAAGTTAATGTAATGAAGGAGAAGCAATCTTTCGATATAGAGTTCCAAATACCTAATGCTGGTAAACATGACTTAACATGTTGGTTGATATGTGATTCTTATTTAGATGCGGATAAGGAAGTTAGTTTTGCAGTAGAAGTTGTTGTATAGTGCAATTAGTGGATGTAACACTATTATATTTCGTAAAGTTTTGTTATCAGTGTGTAAAACAGCAAGTATTTTTCGGATGTGCAGTATTGACTCATCGTGACAAGTTTGCTTGATTTTGAATTTGTGTTCAAGCGGGCTTTTTTCAGTATGAAAAATTTATCAGCCCTGAAACCATAAAAGCTAACTGAAACGTTCATTTTCTACATATCCCCATCCAAACGGTCCATTCATGGAAAAACGGTGATTGGAATCGCTAATATAAGATCATAGAATTACTACACTCCTTTTTAAAGATGGCATCGTCCTCCAAGAACGTATTAACACCCTTCATAAAGTCATTATTACTAGAACCTCCAAATTTAACACCAGAAGATCTTGCAACGGTTCTTAGGTACATTTTCAAAGGCATACCAACAGATATACAAACAGCTTCATTCCTATCGTTATTAAGATCAAGAGGTTTAGATCAAGAAGCAGACTATATCGCAGCCGCCGTAAAAACTGTACTTGAATTTGCTAAGAGTATTCCACCTGAGCTAGTCGATCTCGAGGGATATATAGATATTGTTGGAACAGGAGGTGATGGACAAAACACTTTCAATGTAAGTACATCGTCAGCAATTGTTGCTGCAGGCATGGGATTGCCTGTATGTAAACATGGTGGTAAAGCAAGCACATCGAGCTCTGGTTCAGGAGATTTATTGAAATCTTTGGGAGTAGATTTATCAAATGTGAATGAAATAACAACACCTGAAATTGTTAAGAGAAGTAAATTTTGCTTTTTGTTTGCCCCATCATTCCATCCAGGTATGGGAGCTGTTTCTCATGTACGGTCACAACTTGGCATCCCGACAATTTTCAACATTTTGGGTCCATTAATTAATCCAATTCCAATACAAGCAAGAGTTTTAGGTGTATACAGTGAAAAATTGGGAGAGTCTTACGCTGAAGCAGCATCAATCTTAGCTATGGAAAGTAAAATACATAGAAGAACGATGGTTGTGTTTGGTGAAGTTGTCTTGGATGAAATTTCTCCTATTGGATTTACAAAGATTTGGTTGATTGAGAAGAACGGGGAAATCAAACGTGGAAGAATCTCACCGAAAGATTTTGGATTACCTGAACATGATCTTTCCACTGTAAAATCAGGTACGCCACAAGAAAATGCTGATACTTTGTTGCTTATTCTAAAACAAGAGGAAGACAAGTATAAAGTTAACGATGAAATCAATCACCCTTTAGTTGATTATATCTTGATGAATAGTGCTGCTGTTGCGGTTATTGCAGGAATTGCTGAAAGCTGGATTGAAGGTGTGAAATTAGCAAAACAAAGTTTAATCTCTGGTGATGCTTTGAAAGCTTTACAAGACTTTCAGACAGTTTCTAAAGATTTAGTTATATAAATAAAAGTATTGGCGCAGCTAAATAGATAAATTGGTTGATAGACAATGAGATTACTTCTAATAGAGTAGCGTTTATGACCTAGACTATCTCTTTGAAATTCCATACATCTTCATCCGATTTCTGAATCCTAGAACTTCGCCAACTGGCTAATTGCTAATCCCGCCCTTTTTTGTCCACCAGAAGCTGCATTCAACGTTGTTGTTCTGGTAAATGCCGGGGTACAAATCCTGGTGGTAAATTAGCGAAGTGTGCATATTTGTTGTTGACTTGAATGCTCTAGATTATTCATATAAAATACTTCTCTGGTTCAAGGTGTAAATCAAACATTTTAGACGATCAGCTGGAACCAGTCGAATAATGCTTCAACGGTACTGAAGTCTTCTTTGTGTTCATCACAGCATCTTTCCGTAGAATAAATAGACCCCAGAATAGACTGTGCTTGATACATCCAATTATCACCGGCCTGCATCTTATTTGGCAGCCATTTGTTTACATTTCAAATTTCCCCTTTTCATGGAGTAACATACAGAGGAACTCAAATCCATACCCTTATACTATGAAATAAATCGGTATAAATAGGCCTCCAATCCATTCTTCTTTCAAGAGATACTTGAACTTCTTTTCTTCAATTTTTCTTTTCAGATTCAAGTTCAGCATGAAATTATATTCATTTGTTACTTTTATATTCTTTTTGGTTACTCCAATTTTAGGTGCGTTGCGTGAGGTCAAGTTGTATGTTAGATCTCAAAATAAGTATATTAACGGCAAGGGTTTGTATTCATATTTTGAGGGCAGTGGTAATTACTACTTCTTTTTGGGTTCAAACCCAGAGCAGTTAATTTATGATGATCAGCAGCATCACATTTACAAGCAAGGTAATCCTAAGCATAAGTACTACTTTAAGGTCAAAAATAGTTGGTTACAACTTACTGACTCTGGTGTACCTTATTCAGTTAATATTGGTCACAATGGCGAATTAAATTTCAGCTTTGATAACGATTTATACGCTGTAAAGAACGTTAATGACCCAAAGGGTTATTCCAAATCAAACTACGTCATTAAATATTATCCAGATAAAACTAAGGTTCCCAAGAATGCTATTCATATTCAAGGAATTTATTCTAAGCATAATTAGAGGGTACTGCCCTTTTGCTGAGGTAAGTAATGGAAATGGTATTATTGTATATTTCTATATAAGTTTTGTTTAATCTAGTCTCATTTGCTACCAATTTACTGTTCTGCAGAGCCTGCAACGTTTTTCACTCTTGATTCTGTCAATTGTGAATTGATAAGTATTGTTGATGACACGCATTGTCTAAACTGATCATTGCTTGCCACCATATTCTGTACAGTCAAACTAGTAATTCGATACTCGTCATTACGGGAGTTTTTAAGAAACAATTTTGGCAACCATTTGTTTATTCATTACAGCGCCTTTTTAAATTACATAGTCAAACAGTCAAAGTATAAATTAGCCAAATCTCCTTCTGCTATTGGCTTTCAACATTATCACACTATCACTGCATCATCATTTCTTCTATGAACTTTTATTCCATCATCATTACTTTATTCCTTCCCCGTGTTGCTATCTTAAATACAGAATTACAATCCAGCGGCTGGTTGACACCTGACTTGGTTGATCCTGATTGTTCTTCTAATACCGAATCTGATTACTATGATTCCTGTGATTGAAATCTACAGTTGAAGACAATCAAGTTCAGTAGCAACATTTTGTACTTTGTCTTCAATTTAAAAAAAACTATTGAACCAAATTACCAAACCATGCTACATATACACTAATTAAAGGGTAGATTCTTCTACTCCAAGAATTTGATACTAAAGGCTATAAAAACCTTCCACCTCAATGCAAGCTAGAATGGTTTTGAGATACGATCCATTTTCAATCAGCGACGCTCCTAAATTTCGAAGTTGAAAAAGCCAATATATCTTCAACTATTTAAAAATGCTATTTTTCATTCTTTTACGTAAATTTTTTCTAAATTTTGTCGATCATTTTCCAGGACATCTAACACTGTTGTGAAAAACGTCCATTATAAAACTGGTTCTGTGCAAGTGATTCCAAAAGCTAACGAATAAGATTCCAATTTTCAACGGTAGCGAACGTAATATTTAATATATACAACTTCTTCACATTCATCTCTGCAACGACCAGAAAACTCGTGCCTCAAAAGTAGTTTTTATTGCATCAGTTAAAGAATTAAAAGTTTTAATTTCAACTCTAATGTATCACTGTTGCTGATCGCTGGCAATTCCGCATCGGCACGGACGAGATAACACAAATCGTACAACATTAACATAACAATACGTTTCAAGTTGATGATTTATACTGTATTTTGCATAATTTTACATTGCTTCGCATATTGCTGATTAGTGAAAGTAATTGGGCAATAAAAGCAAAGATGGAGAGTTTTTTTGTATTCAAAGTTCGAGACTATCCATATATTTATGCTTCAAACTTTTTTAGAATTCTTCTTCTTGGATTTAACACTGGTACTCCAGCCATCTTCATCAACAGTTTGTACCTTATCAGCAGAAGAAGCTATTGCAGCAGACCAACTGATTTGATCATTTGAGCTACCAATTTGTTGATCGACTTTTTGTCTTCTTTTCAAAAACTCTTGAGCAAATCTTCTACCATCCATTGTAGCAGATGAACTATAAATTGTTTCAGAGATCAATTGACCAGAATCTGATGAGTTTGATGGCAACGTGATGAAAATATCTAACAAATCATCCTTGGATACAGTTGGATACAAATTCGTCATGTTTGATCTTGCCCAAATTAAAAATTCTTCTCTCACCGCTTGTGAATTTACCGCCGATATGTTTGGCTTATTGGAAGAAACTGAACGTAACAATTGTGGGTTTGTTTTGGATGCCGAAATACTTGCATTGAAGGACTGAGGCGTTGCTATCTTTTTGGCGATCAGTTGCTTTTTGGTAGGTACTGTAGTCCAGGTTGTAGTATCTTCTTTAGGTACTGAGTTAGCAAGAGCACTAGCGAATGAAGCTTTAGGTAACCCGGAAACGCCAGGTTTGGAACCAGCAGTGGAGACAGCAGCAGCAGCTTTGGCTTTAGCAAGTTCAGCTTCTTCTTTTTGAATTTCAGCTAATGTCTTGGTGACTGTCGCATGAGAGGCACTTGCCCAGGTCGATGGAAGTGTGGCGGATTTTTCAGCTTCACCACTTGCTTTTTCTGCTGCTGCTGCAGTAGCAGCCCATGCTTTGGTAGCTTGTTCGCTTCTCATTTGTGCTTCAATTTTTCTTTGCTTTGCTAATTTTTCAGCTTCAAGTTGTTGAATTTCCTTCAAGGTTAACGCCGGTTTCTTAGCTTCTTCTTTCTTGGCTGCCCAAGGGGCCAATACTTGTGGAGCAGCTGGTTTCAATTCAACCGATTTAATTGGTTCGTCTTCTACTTCTTCGACTTCCTTTTGTTGCGGTTCTTGTTCTCTATCTAGATCTAGTTCACCTAATGTTTCAGCGCCTAATTGATGTTCTCCATCATCTTTTCTTTTCAGTTCTTCATCTTCCAAAATATCAGTCACGACAGAGTTATGAATTTCATGCAATACAGAGTCTTCACGTGAATCGTCGTTCTTGATAGTATCGACTGTTGGGGGACTTGAGTCATGAACAGTCAATTTGTTGGTACTGTTCAAATTTGTAGTTGATGCAAATGGGGAATTAACTCTTGACAGTGATTGAGCAACTCCACTATGCAACCAAGGCGACATAGGTGTTGGTTGACTAATTTGTGAAGACAATACCGGATTAACAGAAACTGGAGTTTGTGGATTACTACCGCCAATATAACTAGAAGTTGTATCTATACCCCAACCACTTGCTGCTCTGGATAATGATGGTTGTTGTTGATGTTGAATCTGTTGTTGTAATAATGATGGTATTGATGGAAATCCCAAGTTGTGACTGAAGGTATCCATTTCAGAAGTTGTTTGATTAAAAGTATCCAATCCAAAATTTGAACTTGATGGGAATCCTTTGGTATTGACATTTGCCAGTGGAGTTAGCGGACTTGCAAAAGGGTCAGATTTAATGAAATCGCCGGAGAATAAATTAGATTGTGGTAAATTTGATGATAATCGACCCAAATTTCCAGGAAATGGGAATGATTGTAATTCATTTGGGAAAAATTGACTACTACTTCCAACAGGTTGTTCTCTTAAATCGGGTAAAGGAATTTTGAACGGCTTAATATAATTTTGTAAACTATCACATAAATCTTTCAAAGTTTTGAAATTAATTTCCTCCTTTCTCCTGATTTTCAAATCAAGATTCAAATAGCCCCTGGTTAGCCACTCCTGCATCATATCCCCGTTGAATGGTCCTTGTTCATTGCTCGAAGGGTCTATATAGTACCATTCAATCTTATCAGACGTCACAAGAGGTCTTGTACTAGCTTCAGGCAATTCTTGGGGTAACTTCATTCCTGGAGGTGGACCAGTGGTGGGATTTGATGACGCAGTGGTTGCAGCTACGCTTGCGGGAGTATGCGCATCTGTTGCTGCAAAAGAATCAGAGTCCCCACCAATCGTTAATTTATCCAATGAATCTGATACTTCCTTAGTGGTTTCAATACTAACATCCTTAGTTGGATTAGACTGCAAGTCCAAGTGGTAGATTTGCTCAGGTTTGGATAATTTATAGCTCTCAATACTTTGAACTGGGACTTCGGTATTCAAAATCTGCTCTTTGTTGTCGTACCATACTTGAAACACCTCATTCATCGTATAGCGTTTGCCGTCCTTGTTCGCTGGGATAGTACTGCTATGATGGTGGTTGGAATTCGTACTATTGTTGAAGTTGTGGTGGTGATGATGGCTATTATTATGAGTACTATTATGAGTACTATACGATGAACTATCATCGAAATTCCCATTAATTGGTTGTTCTTGGGCTTTACGAGTTCTTGAATACATGATGGTCTGTAGTTGCTTGAGCTAACACTGGATGTCACTGGGGGATGAGTTACGAAAGATATTTAACAATTTAATTTACCTTGCAAAGTGTGAAAAGTAAAAATTTTCCTTCTTTCGATCTCTTCACTTTTTTATTGAAAGCAGCATTGACAAGCTCGGTATTTGGATTGGTGCACTAACTGGATGGAGAAAAAATTTTCCACCTATAAAAGATAGAAAGAATGGTGCGGTACATATGCATGAGGCCGCACCGTGCCGTCGCCGTCGTGGTGGAGCTGGGACGAGTGTTCTTGCTCTTGCACGTCTGTTGCAGTGAGGCATCTACAGCAGGAATGGTTGGCCTGTGGTCTGCGGTCGAGGGAGATGGTGCGTTTCTCCATAAGGAAATGGCAAATCCACCGCCACAGAAAAAGTTTGAACACAGAGCCTGGAACCTCATACCGTTTCTATCTACTTTCAGACTTCCCTCTACAATTGATCAAGATTTGGCTATTCCCTATCGTATATTCTCTTCTTTTTACATACCCAGTCTCTTTTCCATCTCGCTATGGAAATCACTAACATTGTTGCCATTGTTGAATCCACCAGGGTATATATCTTCCCAGTCTACACTTGTGTCTTTGTTCATCAAGATATCCTTGTACATAGAATCACTCCCTCCTAACACACTAGGCTTTAAATCAGTGCTTTCGATGATTTGCAACTCCATTGTTCTTTTTATTGGCTCACCAGCTCCAAATATACGTCTATATGTTTCCAATCTTGTTTCATGCTGTGTCTGATCCCAATTTGTGACCCTTGATTCTAACGGGTGACGATTGTTTATTTTGGATGATATACTTAATGGACCCTCTTGTGATCGTAATGTATCGTGTAAGGCTGGTGCATGTTCAGCAGGTGTCCCGAATTTGGTCGACTTTACTGACGATTCTTGTGAGTTATTTGGAATTATTCTTAAAGACTAAAAAAGTAGTTAGTACGATAACAATTTATTGACCATAGATTCGTTATATGCATTGCTTTCACATACCATTGTGTGTAAGTCGCTATTGTATAAAGATCTAATCTATATAGCAAGTGGCAAACTATGCTTCACATTTTTCTAGTGTTGAACAACCACTCTCGACAAAATCAAAATAGTTTTCTATTTTACACTACCTCCTATCTATCACGATCTTTGGATAGGTTCGTCAATTTCATCAACAACATTAATTAGCCTTTCGCCTTCAACATAATCTGATTTTAACCATTCTGGCACAAATGGCCATCCTTCTGGTTTCAACACACCGTTAAAACATAAAGTTCCAAAAACCAACACTACAAATCCGGAGAATTGCAACCAATAAAAAGATTCCCAACCCATTGAAATTGCAACCAACCAAACAATCAAGGTTCTGCATGTATCTATGGTGGATCTTGCAGTAGCTGAGATTTGGTGTGTAATAGAGAGTCCGCAATAATTGAAAGCAGCAATTGAAATCATGATACAGATGGAAGACAACAAAACTGCACGATTCAGAAACACTTGTGAAAAAGCTTCAATCACATTAAATGGAGACTCTTCAAATTGTGCAGATGATTGTATGGCTCCGACTATGAAATTTAGAATAACCATAAGTCCTAAAATTATTGACCCTCCGTAAAAGCCTTCAATATAAACCAACTGTAATGGAATAATTGGTTGTTTTTCCAAGATTTGTTCTTCAACAACAAATTGGAAACCTTGTACCAAAGTTGCAGATACAATCAAGAAAATTCCAAATACAACTAATGCTCCATTTCCATCCAATCCTTCTTCAGATTTTCCGGCGTGTTTTGAGCCACTTAATCCAACTATTGCAACTCCTAATGTAACAAAACTCAACGAAATCCACTCTAATTTAGTAATTCTTCTTTTCAAGAATAGAACTGACAATACGGCAACAAATATTACAACTGATCCTCTACTCATTTGATATATAGATACAGGAGTATAAACTAATCCGATATTCAAGAGCGTTGTACAACTCAAATCACATATAGCTGGTATAGCTAGTTTGAGATTTTGGAAAATGTACGTTTCTTTAGGTTGTTCATTTAAACTCGCATATTCGTTTCTCTTATACCATTTGTAAGTCATATAAACCAAATACATATTCAATTCACCAATAAACATTTGCAAAGTTTGAATGCCTGGTTGTTCAAAATTCCTGTGGGTGGAAGTATCTGGATTGTCACAATTTGATACACATTGGTTATCTTGATATTTTGTGAATAATGAATTTGCAGCACCTGTTACCAAAGTACCACCAACTATTAAGTAAAGGCCTATACCCATGTTTTCCTAAGAGTATTGGATTATAAGAGTGACGAAATGAATAACACACTTATCCGGTTGTTTGTTGTCAACTAGGGTAGTTGAAAAAAGGATATGCTGGTAAGTGTTTCAACCATTTCGATTCACGGCTCAAATGAGTAATGCTCCATAGATCTGCTATATACACACTAGACACCAATCTGCATTATAGATGACTTTGATTTACGAGGTCTTATACACGACTGCTACTGCAAATTTGAACATCCTAGATCTTTAGCCAGTTGCAGAGGCAATTCCTCATAGACAAAAACAGTACAACCCACTAAACTTTGCCATTAAAATGTAGTCACAAGACATCACAATTTTCACACTTCAAATGGAGATTAGCAACAGAGAGTAAAGTAATTGAAAATCGAGAATGGTGGATCACTAATTGATTGTCTCTTCACCTGGTTTACACATATGAAAACAGTTTGTCCAGACCACAACCAACCTTTTGAGTCAGATAAATCACAAAGCTCATTTTTCCACAATTTTGGAACGGCCTTGTTGAAAAATACTGAAATTTTCATAAAAATTTACAAAGTATGCAATATTCAAGACAAATTAAAGTCTCTTGAAACATTCTTAGCAAAGTGCTTATTCTGATGTTCCGAAATAGATCACCAGCGTCAAGGAAGTTAAGATTCCTCGAAAACAGCAGCTCATATAAATACTTCAAACCGAAAATGAAAATGAAAATTAGTTGCAATTTCTTTCCATGCTTATCGGCACGTGATAAATTGAGCCTCACGATGGGCATCGCCCTGTCTCTCATAAATGGTCAAATATCATACCAATTTTGTTAGTTAAAGCAATTACAAAAGCTAACAATTATATAGCTGAAAATCATTCTATCTATTAGTATTAATATTAGACCTATTTTGTTGGGCTTAAATAGTCAAAATTTGATGTCAATTTTCAAATCCAAAAATTGCACTATAAACCTTCAATTTCTCCATGCAACTCAAAAAATATTAAAAATTTGAAGCATTTTGCAAACTGGTATGCATTGAATTATTTAAATCAACCACCTTAAAGATACTTCTTACCAACAATGTTGTCTTTAAATTCCGTAATAAAGTGGTATAATTGGTGATTTTTATGAAACGCAAGTTCGAATTACTCGCTCCAATATCACATCCATACACCAATATATTTCTTAGTGGCATCAGTGAAAATTAAAGAACAGGTTAAAAAATTTTCCTTTCCACTTTTTATATTCGTCAAGTTTTTCACAACTTATACATTTACATATAAATATCGATATACATAATGGCATTCGGAGCTCCAAGAGGTAGAGGTGGTCCCTCAAGAGGTGGCCGTGGTGGATCAAGAGGTGGATTTTCAGGAGGCAGAGGTGGTGCCCGTGGCGGAAGAGGTGGTGCCCGCGGTGGAGGAAGAGGTGGATTTTCAGGAGGCAGAGGTGGTTCTCGTGGAGGTAGAGGTGGCGCCCGTGGTGGAAGAGGTGGTGCCCGTGGTGGCGCCCGTGGGGGTGCTAAAGTCGTTATTGAACCACACAGACATGCAGGTGTTTTCATTGCAAGAGGTAAAGAAGATTTGTTAGTCACAAGAAACATTGCCCCAGGAGAATCTGTATATGGTGAAAAAAGAGTTTCAGTCGAAGAACCAGGTAAAGAAGAAGGTGCTGCACCAACAAAGATTGAATACCGTGTTTGGAATCCTTTCAGATCAAAGTTGGCTGCTGGTATTATGGGTGGTATTGATGAATTAGGTATTGCTCCTGGTAAAAAAGTCTTGTACCTTGGTGCCGCTTCTGGTACTTCAGTTTCTCACGTTTCCGATGTCGTTGGACCAGAAGGTTTAGTTTATGCAGTTGAATTCTCTCACAGACCAGGTAGAGAATTAATCGGTATGGCAAAGAAAAGACCAAATGTTATTCCAATCATTGATGATGCTAGACATCCACAAAAATATAGAATGTTACTAGGTATGGTTGATTGTGTGTTTGCTGATGTTGCCCAGCCTGATCAAGCTCGTATTATTGCATTAAACTCCCATTTGTTCTTGAAAGATGGTGGAATTGTTGTTATTTCCATTAAGGCTAACTGTATCGATTCTACAGTTGATGCTGAAACCGTTTTCGCAAGAGAAGTTCAAAAATTAAGAGAAGAAAGAATTAAACCATTAGAACAATTAACTTTGGAACCTTATGAAAGAGATCATTGTATTGTTGTAGGAAAATACATGAGATCTGGGTTAAAAAAATAATTTTTGAATTAGGTCAATAAACACAAAGGGGAGGGGATTTCATTCTGTATAATATAATTTTATATTTGTTTCTAAATAAAATACATACATGATAAAAACAATTAGAAAACAGGAAGTGAAGAAAGCACAATTGAAAAATTAATCAATTCTGGCTTCTGATAATGTCAACGGTTTAATGTTATTTGAAAACACATAAGACCCTGATTTAAATCTGTTGATCTTCTTTAATTTCTCACGAACAACCATGACGGGAACTGTCAGTTTGGTTACTAAATAATTTGATAGTGATCCCAATAAAACACCCTTGATAGCACTTTGACCCTTAGAGCCAACGACAACCAAAGTAGGTTGCAAGTTATCAATGAATTCCAAAATTAAATGTCTTGGTATAGGATGATGAATAATTTCAATAACAATATGAATCTGTAATTTTGTTAATTTCAATAAGTTTAATACTTGTTGTTTAGCTTTATTCAACATGTTTAATCTTTGCTGTTCTCGTTGACTTTCATTTTGGGTGTTTCCCTTCAAATGATGATTGGTGTCATTGTCCTCAATAACACATACTATGAACAATACTGATCCATCAACTAATACAGTACCTAAACTCCATTCCAATGCAAATATGGATTCCGGTGAGAAATCCATACAAACAAGAAACATCTTTGGTTTAACTTTAGGGTTTATCAATTGGAAAAAATTGCCTCTAGTTATTGTTTGAATAACTCTTGAGTGAACTTTATTTGAATCAATTTCTCCTTCTTTTATAGTTTCATTCAATTGAGATGCAAATTCACTGTCTAATTTATCTTCAACTGCGGATGTGTATGGAACCATGAAATCTTCGCCATTTCCTTCTGCCTCAGGAGTGGCTCCTTTCTCTCTTGTTGGCGACACCGTGTCATTTAATTGGCCATTACCATTTTCATGCTCGATAATTTTCTTTCTATAAACTTGATAATTCTCTAACTTCTGTCTTCTTGAACAAGCATCTTGTTCAGCTTTGTTCAAATTTAAATACTCGGATCCGGTTAACTTTTGTTTATCATTAGCTAGTCTATTCAAAATATTTTGATCAACCTTTTTTCCTGCATTTCTAGCGGCAGCAAAAGCTCGCTCACTTGCAGTTAGCTCTTCCAACCTCTTTATGGTTGCATTATCGTTCAAATTTGAGTTTTCCAAAATTGACGAGATTTCATTAATCTTTTCGTCTTGACAAGCATAATTTGGTAAAATATTCCCAGTATCATCATATTGGAATTTTTCATTAGTATCATCATCACTTATATGTTCTTCTTCACTGACCTCATTCTCCCATAAATCACTATCCTCATCATTGTCATTTTCTGCGCCCGGCTCTTTATTTTTCAATATTCTTTCCAGGGGGTCATGATTCGTAATCGACCATTTCAATTCCTTATTGAACTCTTCATTTGAACGCGAAGATGATCGACTAGGATTTATTCCAGTACCAGGAGATAACGATCTACCTCTTGACATCGATTTATGTATTATGGCTAGCTTTTCTGCTTCCAATCTAGATTGACGGCTTGCCATGGTTTAAAAGTTTGCGTATGTCTTCACTTGTTTCGTAGTATGGGGACACAGTATTTGTGTGGGCGGGGTGGAATAATGGCCGGCAAAGTAGGCTTATTTTGGAAATAAAATGAGTGAATTACGTGTGCTAAGATTGTTTCAAAGCGGTATGAGGCAATTGCTTGATTGATTGATTGACCAATGTTAGTCGCGATTGATGCAATATAATATAATACAACTGCTTTGTCCTTAATGTATGGAAAACGGCGTGTGAAACTTGCTCAGAAATAAGTGTTTCTCTGCTTTAATTTGGTTGCCTGTGTTGAGTTTGGATGATGATTGTGTGATCAAATAAGTGAGAGAGTGAGTGAGAGTATGAGATAATGTTGTACTGGCACTGCCATTTTTTTGTGTACTGCCACGACACATACCACCCTTATTGTACGAAGTAGCTGTCCACTATTAATATGTACAATTCATGTATCTATCATACAATGATCAGATATATAACATATGGTATACATTTCTTACTTCTATTTATTCATCGTTGCCATCGGTGCCGTCTTTTTATTCCTTTTATTCTTTTCGTTCGGCCTCGTCTTCGGCTTCGGCTTCGGCTTCGTCTTCGTCTTCGTCCTTGTATTCGACCAAGAAGTTTGCTCCCTTGAATTCTGGTACCTCCCCTATGGTTAACTGACAATCCGGTACTATGATTTTCTTAGGATATGGTTGTACAACCTCAAATTTGAAAGGGTACTTGTCATAATATTCATCCACCGTAAAAGTGGTATCTTTCAAGTTCTCCGGCAATCCAACATCATCTATAAGATCGTCTATTATTTTCGCAATCTCTTGGTATTGACTTTGCTGAGTCTCTAAAATTTCTTCAATGAATAGTTTCAATTCAATATAAATATAAAATTCCACTATTGTGATTGATTTATTTATCAGTTCAACGATTCTCTTGCCGCTTGGTAATTTAATTGCAATTCTACATTTACTAGCAGCTTCTTCTTCATTCGTGATGTTTTCAACATAGTTATCCTTAACCAAATTAAGCAAATGATATTGTCTCAATTTCATAGCTGTTTCGACTTCTATTCTGGTCTTCTCCTCTTCTTGTTTTTGTAATTTCTTTTGCTGATCTCTAGCCAACGATTGAATATATGCTTCGTCTTGTTGTTGTCTGATTTTTCGACTAAATTCCATTTCTTGTTTATCGAATCTTGCTGACACCAATTGTGGATTAAACTTCTCAAGAAACCTACTGAAATTTTTTAGGATTTTTGGTACAGTTGAATTTAATTCTGTATCCTTTATGAAAATCTTTGCCAAATTTGATTTGTATAATATTGACATTGATGCCATTATATCATGTCTTGCAGAAACATTCCCAATCAACATCACAAATGGGAGTTTTTTCACTTCATAAGTTTGACCAATTTCAAAAGCTTCTGGTGATTTATCAACATTACTTATGAAAATTTGTGTATCTTTGAACGTCCCAGTAGTCCTGTTAAATAATTCATTTGATAAAGGATGCATAATTAAATGTCTGACAAAATTATGACATTCATTTGAATCGTTCACGAGTATTACCGTGTACCAATAGTAATTTTTCTGACACAATGAATGTACTTCGTTAAAATTTGAATCATGCAAATTAAAATTAAGCTGCTCCCCTTCTGTTAATTCTTTAAGCTGAGTCAAAAATCTATAGTTTGGATGGAATTTATTAAAAATAAATGTCCTTGCTAGTTTATTGTTATCGTTTTCTGTCCCAACTCCGCTGAATCCAAACAAAAACTTGAAGCTAGACAAAATAACATGTATTATGGATTTGGGAATAATTAGCAATATGATCCATAATGAATTCAATGCTGATGAAGCTCGTTTAGGATATTCAGACTCACTAGAGGCAATAAATTCGATGCTTTCCTTTATATCCTCCACAAACCTTTCCTTTTCCTCCCTTTTTCTTTGCTCCTCTCTTTCGTGAATAATCGAAGAATGAATCCCAACTTCCAATTGCCATCCATTGGAAATAATTGGCGCTTTGGGCAATCTCGGGACAAAACTATCCATAAACATTTGACTTTGTAAATTTACAATCTCTCTTGATCTATTATGTAAGTCCTGTATAACCTCATCTGGCTCTTCGTGTACATCGACAGCTGAACTAAATGCTGTCAGTCTTTCAACTGTTTCAAATCCGCTATCAAAGTACGTGGATATGGCATTGTTCAAATCATAGTCATGTGTCGTTAACAATTGTATCACCTTTTCATCAGTATCGTTCGTATCTATACCAGATATTGCCTTGAATTGAACCAACAATTCTGTCTGATATGTAGTTAATTCGCTTGACATGTTTATTATTATCTAAAAACTACCACTTAGTAAAGAATGTAATATTGTACTATCGATTCCAAATACTGACGTGTACTTTGATCACTTCAATTAATCTAGGTCGATAAGCTACTACTGATCGGTTGTGCTGCATATAAGCCATTTTCCACTTGGTTGAGCTGATAGCTCCATAATGGTGACATATGAAAAGAGGGCCGTCATACCTGATATCCAAAAACATGCACTAGATAGGATCAATAGCAGGGATGAGAAGGACTCTTTGTGGATCTCATTATGAACATGGGTTTTGTAGCAGGAGCTGACAAACCGGGTTTGCACTATTGTATTTCTGTTGTATTTCTATCGGTTTAGAAGCGTAGACCTTTCAGTTCACATTAATACAGAGCATTCATATAAAAAGGTAACTGCCGAGCCAATGTTTGCTTATTCAGTATTTATCACCACATAATGGTACGCGGTACTCAATAATGCATCCACCAATTGTTTCTTGCTGAGGTAGCTACCATTTGCTGCAAGTCCATATGTTGAGTCCCACACCCGTACCCTACTATCTGTCCCATCAGATAAATAGGTCACCTGGC
Source organism: Nematodospora valgi (assembly GCA_030565165.1). NCBI lineage: Eukaryota > Fungi > Ascomycota > Pichiomycetes > Serinales > Debaryomycetaceae > Nematodospora > Nematodospora valgi. The sequence continues at coordinate 60,944 of JAJMBF010000024.1, forward strand.
ATATAGGCTGGGGCGTAAAATATAAGAGTAGGTAGAAGATAAATGTGAGACCTATGTAATGCACACCTGCTCAATGCCTGCTACTGAATACTCTTTGGAAACACAAGCACTTATAGTGATAGGCGCCAGAGCGACAAAGCTACCATTATTTTAGGCTCTGATAGATATTGCAGCTAAGATGCAAGTTTAGCCGAGTTATGGTCAAGTCTATGCTCTGAGCATCAAGTTAAAATTCGCAAAAGAATAATCCACAACCTATTTGATGCAAGGGAGCTTTTATTGCTTCAATTACACTTGAGTAGCGCACTGCAGTACGCTTTACTCTGAGTGCTTTCAAATCAAAACAAAACCACTTGGGGATGGGAATGATTTGCAATCACGACAAAGATTGTTAATGAATTTCGATTGGGAACCAAAAAATTAGTTGATGTTTGTAGCAAATATGCAAGCTTTGTATCCATTTTTGGTTTATGGAGAATGAAAAACTACAATGACCCGATTATGTAGAAGCCCTTGTACACTAGGCAAAGCTTATCTCTTGCTTTTATTGTCCATTTGAAACTAATTTCTTCGTGCTAACAAGTACATTCCATGTATCAGCTTAGATGCTGCAAAATAGAAGACAAGAAAAGAAGAGACGGGTTAAGATACCAAACCTAATTTCACAATTTCCAACTATTACCGCCTTATGTGCCATGCACATATTCTTGACCTTGCTCTAACGTTATTGAAGATCTGTATTAATTTAATTCATGCTAGTGTTAACTGTGCTAGAAATCTGACAATCAATATCCCCCCCTCCTATATGCTGTGCGACAAAAAATCAACTGGCAAGAATTTTCTAGGACACAAATTTGATAACCATGAGGGACTTCAAACCACAAAGATATTTTAAGCAACTACATTGACATCATTCTGTAATTATATGATTCAACATATTCTCTTTTCTTTTTCAGAGCCTAGAGCTCACATTCGCTATGAATCTTGTCCAATGCACTGGCATATGTCCCGTAAGACGTGAGATGCTACAACGCGAGTAATGGTAATATAGTTTGCCTTAGCGACTAAAATAAAATTAAACTTGGCAGAAGTTGCATGAATTGTTAGGCTCTTAGTAATTCTTTCTTACCAACGTATGGTTTCGGATAAGATCTGCCATGGAGAAAGCAAGCTTGGTTGTAGAGTGAATTGGGCACATTTCCGATTTGCGGAGAAATATTTGAGGAAATTTTAGGCTCGTCACAAGACGAGAGATAGAAACATGGGCTCTTCGGTAGACCCTTTATTCCATATGAATTTTCATGCTTTGGTTTCCTCAACAATGTTATGAGCATGTTTGTAAGATTTGTATATTTTGCATTATTTTGTAAAACCTTCCCAAGAAATTGCGGTTTTTAGAATCTATACCTTGATATCACAGTGAACCCGCACATTGGCCTTATTGTTCTTCCCCATGTCTTCCATACTTTTCTGTTTCTGCTGAGCTTGTAGAAATCTTGCCTCAGATCTCGGAAATGTTGGTTAAAGTTGAGGTCTTTCTAGATATGTAAAGGAAAATTGGAAGCTCTCGACTAAGTGCAATTCAATTCCACACTGAATACTAGAAGAGGGAGATCTGTGCTCACAACAAACACACGTATTCATTGGCACCTGGGTATCTTGCTACTCGCACCAGCAACAACATCATCAACTCTGTAATTGAAAAAGGGTCCAAAAATATCAAACAAGGAAAATTATTACAGCCCAACACGACAATAAGCGAATTTCCAACGGTAAAAACCTTGCAATGGGTTAAATTTTGTCAAACAGTTTAAGAAATATGTCTTACATTGCCCATAGTGCTGATGAATTGGGTAGCACAAGCTTACATGACTGCGGTGGTGTGCCTACATATACCTGGACATGGAGTGAAAGCACTTATTTCGAAACACAACCCGTGGAGTGTGCAAGTATGGAAATATAGAATGATCTGCGTAGTGGTCACATAGACTCATTTCGAAAGATGGAAGGAGGGGTTGCTGAATTATTAATATGGGCAATTTCTTCAAATTTAGTGCGTGGTAGTGTACCACTAGTGCAGAGTAGCAACAAGTTGCAACTCTTGGTTTCATTGAGTATTTTTTTTCTTGCTCATCCTCGGGTAAATGGTTTGGTTTTTAACGACATCATCGAACAAAATGTACCTCGCCAGGCCAACTTCAACATAATATCCATCCACGCACGTGAAGACCGCTAAAAGAAAGCGCACCCTAATTCCTCCCATATGAGCAATGGGCAATGTAATTCTTTGTAGAGCAATTCAAGCTTTATTTAAGAGAAAGAAGTTGCAAATGGAGACAGCGTTGTAGCGGCTTTCGACTTGCATCTAGCTCGCCCGAACGTTTTTTTGCGTTCTACCGAAAATTATCACGTTCAACAAACCGAGAACAAAAATGCTAGAATATCGAGCTCTTGTTCGACCTGGATTTGATCAATGATGGTAAATACTCCCAGATGTAATATCCGATGCAATTTGTTGCTACAAAGATAAGAGAGAATGGGCACCGCGTCGAGAATTTTAAGGTTGTGCCATACTTGTGCAAAAGACTTAGACTAAAAACGTGAACAGCTAAATGACAAATGGATCAAAGGAGCCCAGGCATAACCACAAGCCCAGTTTCTTTGTTCCTTTGTTCCTTTTAACGCTCTGTAGTAATGTTTAGATAATGCGTTCTGCTAGCCAATCAAAATCTTTCCTCTTGTCCAGCACGATGAGTAGGAACTACTAACAAATCTTCATCACCTTACCTTGCTCAAGTACATCGTTGGAATGAAGGAGGGGGGGGGGGGCCGAGGGTTTATTGTATGGGAAAGATGACACATTTAAGTTACCATTTGGAGAGAAAAGAAATAGAAAAACTAAAAGCGAATGTAAACAACACTAAAAATAACGTTGCACAAAACTTGGTACAATATAGCAACGAGTTTTACCAATCTATTTCACGTCTTGTAAATTTGTATAAGTAAAAATGTTACTGGAAAAACTCTCAAATTTTAATTTGATTTCGAAGTCTGTTTCTTTCTTTCTCTTTTGCTTTCAAAATTCCCCATATAATCCATCCGATTTTCAAGCATAGAGTAGCAAAGACAGATCATCACGAACCCACCACACTATGTCAAGATTTTTTAAGTCTACTTTAGCAAAATCCATTCTAGCTGCTAGTACAGTAGCTGGTGGTACAATCATATACTTAGACTTCATACAACCAAAGAACCCGCCACATATTAATACTTCTTACAAGCCATTGAACAAACAGATCCCTCTTCCACCCACCCGTGAGTCGTTAGTCAATAATTTGAAGAACGAGAGATTCGACGTTTTGATCATTGGTGGTGGAGCTGTCGGTACAGGTACAGCCGTTGATGCTTCAACCCGTGGATTAAATGTTTGTCTTTTGGAAAAGACTGATTTTGGGTCAGGTACTTCATCAAAATCTACAAAAATGGCCCATGGTGGTGTTCGTTACTTGGAAAAAGCAGTTTTTCAATTATCGAAGGCTCAATTGGACTTGGTCATTGAGGCTTTAAATGAAAGGGCTAACATGTTGAGAACTGCTCCTCATTTATGTACTGTTTTGCCAATAATGATCCCAGTTTATACCTGGTGGCAAGTTCCATATTTCTTTGCTGGTTGTAAAATGTACGATTGGTTTGCTGGATATCAAAATTTAAGGTCTTCAACAATTTTCTCAAGGGAAATGGCTGCCGCTATTGCTCCAATGATGGATACTTCCAACTTGAAAGCTGCCTGTGTTTATCACGATGCCTCATTCAATGACACTAGAATGAATGCTACCTTAGCTTTATCTGCTATCGATAATGGTGCTACTGTCTTGAACTATTTCCAAGTCGATCAGTTATTAAAAGATGAATCAGGTAAATTAATTGGTGTTAAAGCTAAGGATTTGGAAACTAACGAAGTCTACACCATCAAAGCTACGTCTGTTGTTAACGCTACTGGTCCATTGGCTGATAAAATTTTAGAAATGGATGAAGATCCTCATGGTTTACCGCCAAAAGAAGAACAAAGACCAAGAATGGTTGTTCCATCCTCCGGTGTTCATATTGTTTTGCCTGAATATTATTGTCCTCCAAACATTGGTTTGTTAGATCCTTCAACTGAAGATGGAAGAGTTATGTTCTTTTTACCATGGCAAGGAAAAGTCTTGGCTGGTACTACTGATACTCCATTGAAAACGGTTCCAGAAAATCCTATACCAACTGAAGCTGAAATACAAGACATTATCAAAGAAATGCAAAAATACTTAGTATTCCCAATTGAAAGATCTGATGTTTTGTCTGCTTGGTCAGGTATCAGACCATTAGTGAGAGATCCATCAAATGTTCCAAAAGGTGAAGAGGATTCCGGCTCAACTGAAGGTATTGTCAGATCTCATTTAGTATATGGAACTCAATCTGGGTTAGTAACTATTTCAGGTGGTAAATGGACCACTTACAGGGAAATGGCACAAGATACCGTTGATTATTTGGTTCAATATTTTGACTTCGGCCCTAAGAATATCAAATCTTGCCAAACCAATGAATTGATTTTGGTTGGTGGTGAAGACTATTCTAAGAATTACTCAGCCAGATTGATCCATGAATATAAGATTCCATTGAAATTAGCTAAACATTTATCACATAACTATGGTTCAAGATCTGCAATGATCTTAGAATTATATGCTGCCAACGACTTCAACAAATTACCAATCACATTAGCCGCAACACATCAGTTCAAACCATCTACTGATTCAGCATCAATCGACAATATCTTGAGTTATCAAGCTTTCGATGAACCATTCACAATTGCCGAATTAAAATATTCGTTAAAATACGAATATCCAAGAACCCCAATCGATTTCTTAGCCAGAAGAACAAGATTAGCCTTTTTGAACGCGAGAGAGGCTTTGTCTGCAGTTGATGGAGTTGTTGAAATAATGTCACAAGAATATGGTTGGAATAAAGAAACAACTGAAAAGATGAGAAAAGATGCCGTGAAATACATTGGTAATATGGGTATTTCACCAAAGAAATTCGATGTTGAAACCTTTACCGTTCAATAAATGTCCTTGATGCCCTTCAAATTTTGTATAGTTTGTTAGAATTATTTAATTAGATAAAATGACACATATAGATAGATATACTCAACATCATACTGTTGTTAAAACGTTGGGAACCATTATGGTTCTTTGTTGACAAGAAATATTGAAAGTGCGTGTACGCGTTTCAATGTTGGCTGTCTCAACATGAAACATAGGTGAAAGATAAGTCAAGTTGGACCAACACTGACCCATTCGCAAACCATACGGTCTATATATCATATATAATGGAAGCTGCAAACACAGAGAGCCCGTATGATCAATTCATAGAAAAGAGACAAACCAAAAGAAACAATCAATCTTCATCAACGATTGTGAAATTCTTGGGTTCACTACCTTTACTCGTAGCATATCCAATCATATTTCTATCACACAGTTTAAGTAGTAACGGGAGCATTGATAATACAATAGTACTAAATACATTCGTGGCATCCATAAGTCTTGTCATCATCCTACTAGCTCATAGATTGAAACTTCTACCTGTCAATTCAACATTTGAAGAAAGTAGTAAATCGAATACAGTGTACTTGTGGGGTGCTTTCTTCATTATTTACACATCGACAGCGTTTATACCTGCTAGCAGAGCTGCATTATTATATCTTGGATTGTTTCTAAATTCATGGAATTTGTATACCCCATTGACATTCATCTTGGATTGCTACATCAATTATCACGATTTATATTCATTATTACCTATATTTGCGAGTTATTCTTTGATACTCGTAGGATATTATTTACTATCATCAAGATTGAAGCTGACTTCAATCTCAAATTTATTGCTGTCTGTGGACAAACTAAGTACATTTGCCGCATTAGTTTTATCTACTTTATTACTTGTACTATATAATCCTGAAAATTTGACTTTTAGTATGATTGGCGTGAATTTGGCGACCTTTATTGTTTTAATTATAGTATTGCAGGAATTTCAAATGCGAGATAGTATGATTACACCGGTATTTGTGTCTTTATTGGCCATGATTTTGGAGTATATCGTACTAGGAGAGTTTTCAATGGTACTGATTATTAATGTCTCCCTTTCAGCAATCATCAAACCTGATAAATCTTACCATTTTGATAAGAGTACGAAAGAATCATCCAAATCACAGCAGCTGTCACCGATAATAAAAGAATTAATGGCACATTCCGATACCAGAGCAATTTTCAACTTCCTACTTTTAAATGCAAGTTTTATGTTTGTTCAATTTCTATATTCGTTCAGATCAAAATCGTTGGGTTTACTTTCAGATTCTTTACATATGGCATTGGACTGTATGTCACTCGCGTTAGGTTTGATTGCAGGAGTTATATCAAAACACGAAATTGATCTGAATGGAAAATATCCCTTTGGATTGAAGAATTTTGAAATTTTAGCTGGTTTCACCAATGGTGCTTTACTTGTGGGTATAAGTGGAACTATTTTATTTGAAGCAATTGGTAGATTATTTAGCCCCATTAATTTACAAAAGACCAATGAGTTAATCATCGTCTCTGTTTTGGGGTTGTTGGTGAACGTAGTTGGTATATTTGCGTTCAATCATGGGCACGGTCATGGTCATGTACATGGACATGGACATTCTCATTCACATTCTCATTCACATGGTCATGAACAATCCCATTCAAGTTACCACTTACCCGCAGAAGATGACGATTCTCACATGAATGACAATATGAAAGGCATATTTTTGCACATTTTAGCTGATGCTTTAGGGTCAGTCGGTGTTGTTATATCTACAATCTTAACAAAGTACTTTCATTGGCAAGGATTTGATCCACTAGCTTCAATTGTCATCGCCGTATTGATTTTTCTTTCAGCTATCCCATTGATCAAATCAACAGCATCAACATTGTTATTGAGTATTTCAAAGCAGAAAGAAGATCAAATAAGAAGCACGTTACATGAAATCACACAGATTAAAGGAGTTAAATCATTTACAACACCTAGATTCTGGCCTGGCCACAATTCGTTGTGTGGATATTTACATGTACAAATATACCGAGGTGAAAATAGCTCATTCATTAAAAGACAATGCGAGAAGATATTCGTTGGTAGGGATATGGAAGTCATGATTCAAATCGAAAATGACTATGATGATTGCTGGTGTAGAAAGAAAAAGTAGAGATAAGAATATGGTTTTTATATATACACGCACTCACTCTCTCATCTCAAAATTTCCAGTTAATATCAAGTAAAGTTCTTTTATTAACCAATGTCAAGAACAGGAGTATTAGTATTGGGTCCAGCTGGTGTAGGCAAGTCTACATTCTGCAATTCCATAATTGCTCATATGCAATCAATAGGACGTCGAGCTCACATTGTCAACTTAGATCCTGCAGCAGAGCCAACTGAATTTGAATTCATCATAGACATTCGAGATTTAATCTCCTTACAAGATGTGATGGAAGAAATGGAATTGGGACCTAATGGTGGATTGATCTATTGTTTTGAATTCTTGCTCAATAATCTAGACTGGCTAGACGAAGAAATCGGTGATTTCAACGACGAATATTTAATATTCGATTGTCCAGGACAAATCGAATTGTATACCCATGTGCCTGTATTGCCAACCATTGTGCGTCATTTACAAACAAGTTTGAACTTTAACTTATGTGCTACATATCTATTGGAAGCTCCATTCATCATTGATAGTTCGAAGTTCTTTTCTGGAGCATTGAGTGCAATGTCAGCAATGATTTTGTTGGAATTGCCACATATAAACATATTGTCCAAGATAGATATAGTCAAAGACGATTTTTCAAAGAAACAGTTGAAACGGTTCTTGAATCCGGATCCATTGATTTTAGCCAAACAAGAAGACGAAATAAATCCAAAATTCAGTAAATTAACAAATGCTATTGCCAATTTGGTCGATGATTTTGGAATGGTTCAGTTTTTACCATTGGATTGTTCAAAAGACAGTAAAAGCGTAGAGACGATATTGAGTCATATTGATGATATTACACAATGGAGCGAGGCACAAGAACCCAAAGAACCACACGATGAAGTGGAGATACCTGATGAAACATTCGAGTAGTTCCTCTTGTATAGGCAACGAACAATAAATGATAGATTAGTTTTCTCTTCGCATTAGAAAATTTTATCAACAACGAAAACACAACGCTCATTGAAACTCCAACCAACCTCCTACAAACAACAATCCTATCCATCATGGTCCAAATTAGTGAAGTGAAAGACACACAATCACAATCAAGAACAGCTGCCCATACGCATATCAAAAGCTTAGGGCTCAACGAGCACGGGGTTGCCAAAACCGTCGAAGGTGGATTTGTTGGACAAATTGATGCCCGTGAAGCCTCTGGAATAATTGTCAGTTTGATCAAATCTAAGAAGATGTCAGGTAAGGCAGTATTGATTGCTGGTCCTCCAGCAACAGGTAAGACTGCTTTGGCATTGGCCATCTCACAAGAATTAGGTCCAAAAGTTCCATTTTGTCCAATTGTCGGATCTGAATTGTACTCCGCTGAAGTTAAAAAGACACTGGCATTAATGGAAAATTTCAGAAGAGCTATAGGATTAAGAATCAAAGAAACTAAGGAAGTTTACGAAGGTGAAGTGATTGAGTTAACTCCAGAAGAAGCTGAAAACCCCTTAGGTGGCTATGGAAAAACAATAAGTCATGTTATTGTCGGATTGAAAACTGCAAAGGGAACCAAGAGTTTGAGATTAGATCCAAGTATATATGAAAGTATTCAAAAGGAAAGAGTCACAATCGGTGATGTCATCTATATTGAAGCAAACACGGGTGCTGTGAAAAGAGTAGGCAGATCAGATGCGTATGCTACAGAATTCGACTTGGAAGCAGAAGAATATGTTCCATTACCGAAAGGTGAAGTCCATAAAAAGAAAGAGATAGTACAGGATGTAACATTACATGATTTAGATGTTGCCAATTCTAGACCACAAGGTGGACAAGATGTTCTTTCTATGATGGGACAATTATTGAAACCACGCAAGACTGAAATTACAGATAAATTGAGATCAGAAGTGAATAAAGTAGTTTCAAAATATATCGACCAGGGAGTTGCTGAATTAATTCCTGGAGTTTTATTCATTGATGAAGTGAATATGTTGGATATGGAAATTTTCACATACTTGAACCGAGCTCTAGAGTCATCAATTGCTCCGATCGTTGTATTAGCTTCAAACAGAGGAATGACCAAAGTCAGAGGCTCAGACGATGTCAAAGCCCCACACGGGTGTCCACCTGATTTGATTGATAGATTGCTAATTGTTAGAACATTACCTTATAATCAAGAGGAAACTAAAACCATTATAGCTAAAAGAGCAAGTTTGGAAGGATTGACTTTGAGCGAGGAAGCTTTAGAAAAATTGAGTAGACACGGCGTGGCTACAAGTTTGAGGTATGCTTTGCAATTATTAACACCTGCAGGTGTATTGAGCACTAGTGCTGGACGTTCCGAAATTACCATTGATGATATTGAAGAGTGTGAATTGTTGTTTTTGGATTCTGCTCGTTCTACAAAAGTTTTAGAAGAAACAAAAACTTTTCTTTGAATAGAAAGGTTGTATATCTAATTGTATATCAAATTAACTACCTAATGAATTACATTCTTTCAAAAATTCTGTTGCTGAAAGTATATCAGTGCTTCCGTATATAACTTTTTTCAAAGGTTTACCAGGCTCACTACTCCATACTTGTAAATTTTGATATTCTAAGTAATTACCACCACCAACTACAAATACAATAGATTCTTGGTAAGATTGCCTTTTTGGTGGTTTGGAATGCCCACCTCTTGATTTTGGATCCAAGTAAAGATATTCATCAGTTAATTGTATAGATTGGTTTGATGCATTATTTGGCTCCATTATTGCTTCAACTATATTTGTCACTGGTAATAATTTCTTCTCAGGAATGAAATTCTTAATTCTTGTTGCGATCGAGCTCAAACCCTCTGATATTTTACCCTCTGTTAACCCATAAAGTTTCGAGGATAAGCCACTTAATAATGCACTTGAATTCATTTGTGATGCTGAGTTCGTATATGAATTTTTTTGAATTGTACTTTCATTAAGTGATGATAAATTGGCTAATTTTGAATTTTCTTTAAACTTAAGAATATAATTGAATGCAGCAAGATCAACCTGTGGATACTTTTCTTTGAAAATACTTTTAGCCTTGTTGACATACTCTTGACTAACATCAACCAATAAAATCAATATAAGAAAAGTTCTTAATTTATCCAAAGAACTATCTCTTTCGGAGTCATTTGCTAAAATTTCCATGAATTCTTTCATTACTTTTGGGTCACTTGCATTCTGTTCTATTTCAAAGTACTTATCCAAGTTCTTAGCTTGTAATTCATTAATCAATGATGAAAGTATATCCATATGCATATCCAATGTTGCTTTTCGTGCAGTTAATTCGGGCAACTTTTCAACTGCTTGCTGAATATTTGCTGTCGCATTAGCATTTGGGTCAATATCATCTAGAGAACTGATACCTGTCTTATTTGTAACTTCTTTAGCATCTTGTTTATAACTATTTAACTCAAGATCGGCACCTTCAACAACGTCTGGAAATGGTAATTGAGAATACTTGTTCCAAAAAAAATCTCTAGGATCAACATCATAACTTTTAGTTATGACTTCTTTATCTTTACCATGTTTGATCAATTTGATGGTATTTCTCTGTAATTGAAATACATCACTAACCATACATTGATAAATCCAAGAATGTGAAAACATAGAAGCTAAATCAAAATTTCTGTCCAATAAAATCAATACTGGACGTTGTTGTATTGATGACGATGAAGAATTCGATGACCTTGAATTACTCAAATACTCTCTTAATTTCAAATCTAGTTCTTGTGCAACAAACTCAGCAGGTCCGTGTTGCTGAGCTCGTATAACTGGAATGATGTCCATTGAAATAATGGTAGATAATAGTCCATCTGCAATGACATTAACTAATTTATGAATAGTCTCCTCTTGCGTTCCAGCAGTATTAAATTGGGTGAAAATTTGAGGTAAATTCAACAGGAATAAATTTGGTTCAGTTACAATGAAGTCCAAGTACTGATCAAATACTTGCCTAATCTTGAACGATCTACCAGACATGGATACTTTTTTACCAAACTCTTCCAATAACTCTCTATTTATGGATGACGTGAAATTGATATAAAAACTGTCGTATTTATCCTGATTTAAATCCTCAATTATCTGTAAAATATTATCGATTGTAGGATCAACAAAATATATAACAACAACGTCAGGTAAACTAGACCTCTTGGAATGAATTAATGAATGCACAGTTATTCCACATCTCAACAAATCATTCACACGTAACACCGAAGATAATATAGCTCTTGATTTCGAGTCTAATACCAAGACTTTCCATATAATTTCTTCTGATTTTGATGCTAATGTAAGGTCCGGCGAACCTTCTTTGTTCAAATGGAGCATTCGCTCCAATATTGAAATCTGCCTATCTCGTAAACTTGATGATGTTTCAATAGACATTGAATTGATGGAGCAATATGCAAAATGTATATGTAAATTTGTAGGGCTTTAAAAGAGACAACACGTATATTTTCATGTTGTTTTTCTGTTTTATGTTAAATTTAAATTTTTGGCAAATTAAACACTACTTATTGTCGATTTCATAATTCGACAGGTGGAACCAGTTATGTGTATTCTTAAATATAATACATTTTCATTTAACTACTAATTTGAATATAAAGAATATATACAAATAAATACTTATATAAAATCTAACACCTAGTACCACCTTGAATAGCAAATCTCAACGCGAACCCACACCCAGCTTGTATAAAAAGTATTAAAATGTGAAGTAAGGGTAACGTTGTTGTAATATGTACAATTTTTCAAAATAAGTTTTATAATACTTTTACATTAATAATTTATAATAATTATGGAAATAAAATGAATGATATGCTTGCTTACTTACTTCTATATTCAACAATTCCTCTCAATACTTTGATTTTTCCATAAATCTCATGATCAATTGTATTTTCATCATTTTTCTGATCCTTTGGCTTATTTTTATGTTCAGTACCAGGCTTTGGCCAAGTACAATTTAGTCGAAGCCTACTACATTCAGTACATCGTGGTCTTGTTTCACAACATCTCTTTTTACGTTTACGGCATGTCAAACATCCCATTCTAGATCTTTTTGTTACAGGTTTCTGACTTGAAATAGAACTTGACGCACCAGCTGTTGTTCTTGGTATTGACGAATCAGATAGAATTGACGATTCATCTTGCGAAGTTTCTGACGACTTTCTGGAGCGTAGTTTTTTACCAGCCTTCTTATCACCAGGTCGTATGGATTTATCGTCTTGAGAGTGTGGAGGAAATGCAGGTTGTCCTTGTAGTTGAGGATGATGTAGCGGATGTTGATGTTGGGGATAGCTTCCTTCCCATTGTTGTTGATCCTGTTGGGGAAAATCATGTAAAGGGTATTGAGGAATTGGCACGGGCATCATTCCCGGATGTTGGCCTGGTTGTTGTTGTTGTTGCTGCTGTTGAGGTTGAGAATGTAATTGTTGTCTTTGCTGCATAGAATATTGTTGGGAAGATATATGATTCATTTGAGAATTATAATCAGAGTTGTAAATTTCTTGTGAAAGATACGCCAATGGTTGCGGAGGGTATTGATGGTACAATCCTGCTTGTCCTGCTTGTTGCAGCTGTTGTTGTAGTTTATCTGCATCCTGCGGTATTGGAAAGTTTGAATTTGGCAAATACGGAGCTGAAGATCTGTGCTGCTGCTGCTGTTGTTGTTGCTGTTGTAAATGACTTAGTGCGGCGGGACCACCACCACCAGACAGAAAAGATGGATAGCCACCATTGGCACCTCTTGAAATCTCTGTGGTGAAACGAGGAGTGGGATGCTGAGGTGTAGTTGACGTAGACGCAGCAGAGTTGCTTGTATTTGCGGTTGAAGGGCCACGAGTGGCATCTGCAGCGACGTTTGTATGATTTATAGAACTATTCGAGTTATGACTAGGGTTTGAGGTACCATTGTTATTATTAGAATCACTCCAATTCAGTAAATTATTCATTACGACAAGACTGCTATATTAGTTGAATGTACAATAGAATGCAAAGTAAAATAGGTGTATAGGTATTTTGGTAGCTTTCGTTTTTGCAGACCCCAAAAAGTGCTAATAAAAGTGTGTATGTGTGAATATGTATGAGTATGTGTACGTATGCGGACTTATGTATTCTTCAATTATAATAATGACCCAGATTATATTATCTTGTAGCTAAATGTATCTAATTTGTGCCGTGCCGAACGTTATTATCGATAATATTTGTTATTTGTTAGTATTGTTTATGCTAGTAAATGAATCTAGCTTATCGTTTTCAGCCTAAATTTCAGATTTTAGCTCACAGCAAAATAATTTGTTCGATCGAGCCGAAATCTGTATGTGCTAAAATGTTTATGGTGTTGAATTTGTGATAGCTTGAACAATGGAACCTGGTAAAAGAAGCACACAATATATAGGGTGGGGGAAGTCGGCGATTGCAATGAATGGTATGACGAAGACGGCAACGACAACGATTAATATACAATAGGGAATATATGCGCAGTAATTTGAGGCTTTAATGTTACTGTTTCAGTTTCAGTTTCAGTTTCAGATTTAGTGGAGTCGTAGTGATAATAGTAATTGTAATAGTAGAAATTGTCGAAGTAGTCGTAGTAACAGTTGTAGTAGTAGTAGTTGGGGGTTGGAGGTAGTTTTTCCTAGATATTCATCAAAATGTGTAAGAATGTGTAAACGGGTTGTAAAAAACAAAAACAAAATGTGTAAAAAAAGGAATCCCGTTGATAGATTGTCTGCACCGAAATACCGCGACCGGTAATAAACGAAGTAACTGGTGGGGATGTATTGGGCTAGCAGCACTAACCTAGATAAACCAACTCGCTGGAGCAGATTGGTTGCAGCCGATATGTAGGCGTGTGTTGTGGAGGGTCTAAGATGTGGTGTAGTATAATTTGGTGTGTTCTGTAGGGTGGGAGAGGGACTGTTTCTGAATGAGAAAACAATCAATTATTTCTGGTTGGTTTGAAAATGTCTAATCTATTTTAATTTATTATTCTTCCTTGAAAACTGCAGAACAGAAAGTTGAACGGAGGAAGTAGAACAGATAAGACAAATGATACTGTAAATGCTCTCTTCTTCTGGGTGATGTTCCTCTTTTATTTTTCTCTAAAATGAGTTTTAGAGGCTGACAATTTTTGGGTTTGCACTGGGCTTAAGCTTTTCTATCCGTTAAAAGTTTCACTGAAGCAATTTGCAAATCGGAAACTTGGAAAACTCTGTTTAAGCTTTGAGCTTGGTTGTAAAAGAAAACCAGAGATGAAGAGAAAGGACTCTATCTTCAAAAAATCAGGTCGACTGCAGATCTCTCGAATTATTTATATATTTTCCTCTGTTTGTACTGATTTCCGAATTTTGTGACTATTGGAAAGTAAAAACCACACAGACTAAAACTAGCATAAAGCGTACCCAACCTTCATGCTGTTTAATTGTGCAGTGGGTATGTAAAAAGTAGTAATTACACATCTGGGTTTTATTAGGGTGGGGGTTACACAAAGCGGCGTCTATTTAAACTTTGATGAATTGGTTAGTCTTGAAAATTGGTTTTCGCAAGTAGTCATGCGCTTGGGGGGGGTGGGCGGTAGTACCACTTTTAATCGATTTCCGACCTCTGGTTTAGCAAATCTTATTTGTAATTATAGTCGCCTTACTAAAGAGCTAAAAAGTCTAACTAAACTTTTTAAATTTATCACAGAGAACATATCCATGTATTATGTACAATGTAACAATGTTTGCCATGCTTTGGGTTAGGTGCTCTTTTTTTTTTCGTTACAATTGAGGCTGGTTGTGAAAATGCATTTCTCGTGCCAACTGCGTGTCTCTTGTAAATGGACTAGCAATCCCTGATAATACATTCTTCCTTTCACAGTCCACGGAAATGGTATTGTAGGTTATGTCATGTCACTTGGTGTTATGTTTCTAGATGTGGCCAATTGCACTTATGCCGATTTTCTCAGATTCTCGCGGAATTGATGCCATTATTAGTTATTAGTCTCAAACTCGATCTGTTGCCAACATTGCTTGCTATGAGCTTTACATGTAGTTATGTCAAGGATGATGGCGCTATCGGTGCATATGCTATATACACCACTGCTATATACGTCATAGGTGCTGCCGTTCTAGCCTGATAATGACAGAAAGTACCTGAGAGTTGCACACATTTTCGGCCTCTTGCTTTCAACTCAGTTTGAGGATTGATTATAAGCGAACGAACTACACAAGATTTGGCTCATATGTAATACGTCAAATATTACGTATCTGCTGAGATTGTTTTCCGAAGTTGAATCATCACAGTAGCAGTCCAATCTCTTTCCTCTCTTATCTTCCATTACAATCTAAACTTTCATATTAGTCTTGCTTCTGAAAATCAGCTTGCCCGTGATACATGCCTCTTATCTGAATTTCCCCCATTCCACCTCCCACCTCCCACCTCCCACCTTCCGCCTTGCTTCTCAACCTCGATCAATATTTATCGTGTTGCCAGCCAGATCAGTTCACCCCCCTCCCCCTCCCCCTCAGACAATCGTTACAGAACAAAGTGGATCGGTTTTGTTTGTTTATTATTTAGAAGCTAGTTAGTTCTATGTTCTGTAGCAAATGTAAACAACTTATTAAACCAAAGATCCACAAAGAAAAATGCATCGTATGCTAACTTACATCAGAGGACTCAAATTTAGTACCTGGCAATTTTGCCATCCTTCTAATGGCAAAATCGTATATTTTTCATACGTGTATCGCCTAAATACCTGGAACCTCTCGTGTCAAAATTCACCCATTTTCATTTGCCTCATAAAATTGAAGATAAGGTGCGTGATGATTCCTATAAACGACGTTTGATCGGATAAATCACATTGTGTTTCTCTATCATCCTTTGTTTTCGTTTCATGTTTTAACTGTATTCAGACTATTCTCATCTAGTTTTTTCTCTCTCTCTCTTATTCTTGCCTCATGATCCCAAACAATATGAGCTCAACAATTCTACATTTGCATCCGTACATTACCTTCACTTACGCTCATCTTTTCACACGAGGGGGAAGGAGGTACCTTGACCCAAGGTCAGTTGGTTTATTCTTTTTTTTTTCTATTCGCTGAGTTCTGTTGCATTAGCCGAATGTGGCTAGAGGTCATCATTATCCTCCTGTGTAAAGCACAAATTGAATGTTTTACACAGTGTGCTGGAACGTGATAAAGAGGGAGAGTCTGTAAAAAGGGGGTGTGCAGTACAAAATATTCTAGTATCTTGAAAAAAAAAAATATGGTTGCAAACGTTTCTTTTTGAGTACACGCCTCTACAATCCTTCTACGTCAGTGAATGCTATAGATAATAATAATAAAAACTGCACGTATTTACCGACTCTATCTACATCATGGGGGGTGCTCCCATGGGCATCCCATGTGGTGCTTGTGGTCCACCACCTTCTTTCAACGAAGATCTTCCAGCTTTCAACAATTCATCGCACAATAACAAATTAGAAGCAATACCTGTAGCCGCTGATATGGCGTTTCTAACAACTCTAAACGAGTCCCAAATCCCTTCCACAGTAGGGTCCATTGGCTCACCCAGCTTCAAATCTACACCTACTATATGTCCTTCGTTTATTTCGTCTTGACAGTTTGAGATGGTTTCTAATTGATCCAATCCAGCATTGGCAGATAATGTCTTTGGAATAATCAATAATGCTTCTGCAAACGCTTTTATACCTGATTTGTTCTTACCTTTTAATATTGCTTTGTTGTTTAATAAGTAGGTATTACAACTTAACCAAAATGCACCAGCTCCCGGCAATACACTTTGATCTTTAATTACATTTGCCACAGATCTTAATCCGTCTCTTATAGCGTCTTTAGTTTGCAGCAATACATGATTGTTTGACCCTTTGATTAAAATAGTGGCCGCTCTTGGATCTTTGTTTTCGGTAACGTATGTGAATTTATCTTCTCCAATACTGTTTTCGTATACTAGTCCTGAATAGCCTAGGATTTCAGGCGCTAAATCTTCAACAGAATTTTGCGCTTCACCTCCACATATTAACTGCAATCTTTCCATATTTCTTCTTTTAGCTCTTCTCAACGCCAATATACCATTTTTAGCTAATATATCTAAGGACAATGGATCTATACCTTTTTGATTTATTATCACAAAACCTTTATCGGAATTTAAATCACAGACTTCATTCTTTAATTCAATGATTTTCTTCAACTTATCATCAACAAATTTTCTTTCGGATGCAACTAACTTGTCACGTTGTTCAGCTGAAGAATAAAAGAACCCTGAATTCACTTCAGTTTTTTCGTACTCTAAGGAAACATTAAGAATTAAGATATATGCATTTTTGACTCTTCTTGGCATATCTGGATGACGAGCACCATGATCCAATACTAAACCTTTAATTAACTCAGTCTCTTTAGAGTGTCCATGTTGCATGGTCATAATCTCTATCATGTGCAAATCAAAGTTTGTTTCTTCTCCTTTTACGGTTAATACACCATCTGTTACAATTGGTGCTAAGACATCAGCTAATTCGTTTGTAACTTTAGTAGCCAATGAAGATCTTGAAATTTGCAAAAGAAATTCACGATCAAAATTATCCACTCTTGTTTTGAATTCATCGAGATATTTTAAACTTTCTTCCCTAGCAAATTCGAATCCATCAACAATAACTCTTGGATGTACACCCTCACTAATGAATCTTTCAGCTTGCTTCAATAACTCACCAACTAAAAGAATCACAGTCGTGGTACCATCTCCAGTGATCTCATCTTGCGCTGTTGCGGCTCTTGCGATCATTACTGCAGTAGGATGTTGAATTTGCATTTCTGTCAATAACACTTTCCCGTCTTTTGTTAATTTTAAACTTCCTGATCCATCAACTAATAACTTTAGTGTTCCCTTTGGACCCAAATTGGATGCCAAAACTTTTTGTAAACCCTGTGCCGCATTAATATTAACTTGCAATGCCTGATCACGTCTGAAGGACTCGGCTTTCGGATTGAGCAATTGAATTGATGACGACATTTGATCCTATTCAGTAGGTTGAAATATAGTGGTAACACATCAAAAAATTTTTTTTTTTTGAGATTTTGTTGATATTAGTGGATTTTGCCATACACGAACATCATAGAATCAGATAGAACTATCCCAGTTACCTATACAATGGGATTTGAAGAAAGTATATTCATACCAGCTAGAGACCATCTACGTGTAAAGCAAGATGAGAGAGAGGAGATCATCAGATTATGTCGAGACATAACAAGTTATTCAAAGAAGGGGATATTTTCATTACATCGAACGATACTGGAGTCATCACTCATCAAAGAATTGAAGGGATATTTGAAGATATTGGGAGAAAGATTGAAAAGGCTACGGGAGATGTATCCCGAGAATATACACTTAAGAGGTACTATATCTGGAGGTATTGAAGAAATGATTGAATTTTTCTTATTTGGATTCTTCAAAAGTACTGGAAAATTATTACCATATTCACAATTCATGGCTGTAATACAGTTACTTTTCCAAGACCAACACGACGCGATTGTTCAATATCTATTGAAAGAAGAGCCGTTCCAAGTATCCAATGATATACCAATTGACTTCATCGACATATCAGATTATTTAATGGGTATATTCGACTATACTGGGGAAATTATGCGTCTTGTCATCTCACGGCTGTCCGAAAGTTCTGGCAAATTGGAAATGAAGAGCACATTGAAGTATTATAAGTTTCTCCAGAAATTGTATGAGGAGTATTCGATATTGACGCAATATTATCCAGGTATATCAATACACCATGGCATTTTTGATAACTCTAAAAACCTAAAGGGTAACACATCGTTTATGAAGAAGCTACAAGAATTCGATAACTCTATTCGTAAGATTGAGACAACTTTATTGGACAATTTAGTTAGCGACAAAGAGATTATATAGTTCGTAATTAGATTTTTGACATGATATATAACTTCCACATTTTTAAATTCTTGGAACTGGGCCACCTGGAGAAGCGTCGTTTCTTGCAGTTAATACTTCAACACCATCCTCGGTAACTAATAACATATGCTCAAATTGGGCAGAATATTTCCCATCTTGCGTAACAGCTGTCCATTTATCTGGCCATGAGGTATCTCTATATGTGCCAAGATTTAACATAGGTTCTATAGTGAAAACTTGACCTGGTTTAGCTATTCCAACAGCTTTGTTTTTAGCATAATGCGGAATATTTGGTTGACAATGGAAAGAAACACCACATCCATGTCCACAATATGTACGGACTACCGCACAATTATTTTCTGTTGCATGTTTTTCAATAATGTTACCTAGTTCTCTAAATGGCAAACCTGGTTTGACTGCTTTGATAGCTAAATCAAGACATTCTCTAGTTGTTTCGACCAATCTCACGGTATCCGGGTCACATTTAGCCTTATCTCCAACATAATAAGTTTCATTTAAATCAGAATGCAATCCAAGATAATAAACTGTGACGTCCAAGTTGATAATATCACCGTCTCGTAATTTGGTCTTGTCTGGTATACCATGACATATAACTTCATTCACTGAAGTACATATGGATTTTGGAAAATTGTAGTAGTTTAATGGTGATGGGTATGCATTTCTTTTGACACACTCTTTATGTAAGATCTCATCTAATTCATCAGTAGTAATGCCTGGTTTGACATGACTAGCGGTAATATCCAATACCTCTCTGGCGATTTTAGAAACTTTTCTCATTTTTTCAATCTCTTTTGGTGTCAACACTGCAATCTTACCGATTCTATCGTTTTTGATTTCACTGATTGGTTTCCCTTGTTGAGCGTAGTCAGGTAATTTGATATGTTTTGGAATGGCTCTTCTTGGAGAAAGTGGATAAAGAGGTCTCAAATCTCCGGTATAATTGAAGTTAGGAAATGGATTATATTCTTCTTCACCCTCTTCTGATTTATGGACAGATTTATGGATAGTCCAGCTTGATCTGAAACAGTTTTGATTGCAAAAGATACTGGAATTTCCTTCTTTCAAACAAACAGGGCATTTCAAGCTTGAATCTGTTTCCTTCCCGCAATTCGGAGCTGCACATATAGCTGGCATGATCACAACGATGTGTGTATTGATATAGCTATTTATAGGAGTATTATAAACCTGAAAATTTTTTTCCTTCTAAATGTTATACAACCAAAATAACTAATTTTTTGTCACAACGGACGTATTAGTTGTGGATGAAATCAGTTTCGTTTGAGACCAAGATTTTCAGGGCCAAAACTTAAAGGTAATAGATCTTGTAAATAAGCTTTGATATAGGCACCGTCTTTGTTAAACATGAATACGGGGATATCTTTAGCAAACTCGCGTATAAATTGTCTACATATACCGCAGGGGGTTATTGGTTCCTCAGAATCAGCAGATATCGCAATTGCTTTAAACTCCTTGTGACCTTCACTCTAGAGGATATGTTAGTACGTACGTGAAATGTTGGGGGGGGGGGGGGAGTGTATCTTACGTACAATTGCCTTGGTGATGGCAGCTCTTTCAGCACATATACCTGCTCCGAAGGATGCATTTTCAACATTGACACCAGATATGTAATACCCCGATTCCGTGAGTACAGTACATCCAACTCTGTGTGATTGTTAGTGAGTAATCAATATTTTACTATTAAACTGCAGAACATACCTGAACTTAGAGTATGGACAATAAGCCAAAGCTTTGGCTTGGTAAAGGTTAGTAAATTTAATCTATGTCAACAAATTAATGTAACTCACAAAAAAACACAAACTATTCAACGTTTTCTCTTTCAACTGGTTAAATTCCCCCTCGGTCAATTCGTCATGATTACTATGTACTGGTATAGACATTAATTTGAAAAATTAGGATATATAGATAAATGTGTACTAGTAATAGTGGTCGTGTGTTTTTGATGATTCTTCCTCTCGTTCTTATAATTTGATTTTCATCAGTGGCAACAAAAATCTTTCAAACTTCTTGAGAAAATAAATGGCCAATACCATTTAATAATAGCGATAAACATACACAATGGTCACATTAGAAGAGTTAGAAAATAATCAACAGGATGATGTGATAGATCATGAAATTTTAAATTCTTCCACATCTGACATAATCAATAGGACCAAACTATTAGACAATGATATCAAAGTAATGAGATCAGAATCACAGAGATTAACTCATGAAAAGACAATGATGTTGGAAAGAATAAAAGATAATCAAGAAAAAATCAATGGAAACAAGCAATTGCCATATTTGGTCGGAAATGTGGTTGAGTTATTAGATTTGGATGCCGATAAAGAAGCAAGTGAACAAGGTGCCAATATAGATATAGATGCTGCAAGATCAGGAAAGTCTGCTGTGATCAAGACATCAACAAGGCAAACTATATTCTTGCCAATGATAGGTTTGGTCGATCATACGAAATTGAAACCTAATGATCTAATTGGTGTAAATAAAGACTCATATCTTATCTTAGATACATTACCATCAGAATATGATTCAAGAGTAAAAGCTATGGAAGTTGATGAGAAACCTACAGAAGATTACTCTGATATTGGTGGTTTGGATAAGCAAATTGAAGAATTGATCGAAGCAGTGGTGTTACCAATGAAACAAGCAGAAAAGTTTCAAAACTTAGGTATCAAGCCTCCAAAAGGGGCATTAATGTATGGTCCACCAGGGACTGGTAAAACTTTATTGGCAAGAGCATGTGCTGCACAATCTGGTGCTACATTTTTGAAACTTGCGGCTCCACAATTGGTCCAAATGTTTATCGGTGACGGTGCAAAATTAGTACGTGATGCATTTGCACTTGCAAAAGAAAAAGCTCCAACTATCATATTTATTGATGAATTGGATGCAATTGGAACCAAAAGATTCGACTCAGATAAAAGTGGTGACAGAGAAGTTCAAAGAACAATGTTGGAATTGTTAAATCAATTGGATGGTTTTGGCTCGGATGACAGAGTAAAAGTTTTAGCTGCTACAAATAGAGTCGATACTTTAGATCCGGCATTGTTGAGATCTGGTAGATTAGATAGAAAGATCGAATTCCCGTTACCATCTGAAGAAGCAAGAGAATCAGTGTTGAAAATCCATGCAAGAAAATTACATTGTGATAACAACTCAGTAAATTGGCGAGAATTGGCAAGATCCACTGATGAATTCAATGGTGCTCAATTGAAAGCAGTTACAGTAGAAGCAGGTATGATTGCACTAAGAAATGGTAAGTCCATTATAAAGCATGAAGATTTTGTAGAAGCAATTGGTGAAGTACAAGCCAGAAAGTCTAAATCAGTAAATTTTTATGCATAAAACTATATAGTACAATATATAAAGTAATGATGAAAGCCCAACACCGCTTCAAATCTATTGGGCTGGTTTCAGTGATTTCTTCAATTCTTCTCTCAATTTTTGTGAAAACTTGTCTTGATTATCGTCATCGTCCCAATCCTCTTCCCATAGATTTTCTTCATTTATCTTGTTGCCACTTGAAGTTGACCAATGTGTTTCATCTTCTGGAAAATCTTCAAACTCATCATCTTCTTCCAAGGTTTTTATGACTTTCTTTTCCTCGTCTGTGACGGCATTAGCAACTGGTTTGACTTCAGTTGTAGACATATTGTACCAACGTGGTGTTCTGTAGTGAAAGATAAAGTCGAATGGCAGTGGTTGTCAAATGTTGTTGCCACTATTGAAAGATTGTTGATATTTTTTTCGTTTGGTTTTCACGACTCATAAACCCAAACTTTTTTATATAGTAATTTTTTTTGAAGGTCTTCTCATTTGATCTGTCATAGTAACAAATTAACCACACACGTACCAATACACATCTAATCAACTGGAGCCATGAAAGAAGTGGTAGTGGACATAGCTCCTAAATGCATTAAGGGGTTGGAGTTTGGTGCTTTGTCTGCAAAAGACATTGTTGCTCAATCAGAAGTTGAAATTCAAACCAGAGATTTGTACGATCTAGAGAAAGGCAGAACTCCGAAAGAAAATGGAGCATTAGATACAAAGATGGGTATATCTTCAAACTCGTCGGAGTGTAACACTTGTCATGGTAATTTAGCCTCCTGTCATGGTCACTTTGGTCATATCAGATTGGCTTTACCAGTTTTTCATGTGGGTTATTTCAAATCAATTATATCCGTACTACAGTGTATTTGCAAAAACTGTGCTTCAATATTATTAGATGAACAAAGCAAGAGACTGTTTTTGAATGAGTTGAGGAAACCAAATATTGATAATTTGAGAACTATGAAAATATTGAAGAAAGTCCTAGAACAATGTAAAAAGCAAAGAAGATGTCTCAAATGTAATCATGTGAATGGGGTTGTCAAGAAAGCAGCAAGTGGTGCTGGTCCTGCAGCTTTGAAGATTGTTCATGATACTTTCAGATGGATTGGTAAGAAGGAAACCCCAGAAAAAGTCTTGTGGGATGAAGAATTGGATCAAGTGTTCATACGTAATCCTGAATTAGAAAAATTTGCCAAAAGAGTTCATGATGATCTTAATCCTTTGAAAACACTCAATTTGTTTAAACAAATAAGACCATCAGACTGTGAATTATTTGGTATAGACCCTGCAAAAGGTGGCAGACCAGAAACATATATATGGAGATATTTACCGGCCCCCCCAGTTTGTATCAGACCTTCAGTTATGATGGATGCTCAATCTAATGAAGATGATTTGACTGTGAAGTTAACTGAAATTGTATGGACTTCTTCTATGATTAAGGCAGGAATTGTCAAAGGTATATCAATAAACAATTTAATGGAGCAGTGGGACTATTTGCAGTTATCAGTGGCAATGTATATCAACTCAGACTCTGCCAATCCTGCGCTAATGCCATCAGCAGGAGCTGGTGCCAAGTCATCAAAACCAATCAGAGGTTTCTGTCAAAGATTAAAAGGTAAGCAAGGTCGTTTCAGAGGTAATTTATCTGGTAAAAGAGTGGATTTTTCAGGTAGAACAGTTATCTCCCCCGATCCAAATTTAAAAATTGATGAAGTCGCTGTTCCTGACAGAGTTGCAAAAGTATTAACATATCCTGAAAAATGTACAAGATATAATCGAAAAAAATTACAGAGATTGATTGTGAATGGACCAGATATTCACCCTGGTGCCAATTATGTTACGAAACAAAATGAATCTGGTAAAAGAAATTTACGGTTTGGTGACAGAGTCAAGTTAGCTAAAACTTTAGCAATTGGTGATGTTGTTGAACGTCATATTGAAGATGGTGATGTTGTTTTATTCAATCGTCAACCTTCCTTGCATAGATTGTCTATATTATCACATTATGCCAAAGTCCGTCCTTGGAGAACTTTCCGTTTGAATGAGTGTGTTTGTACACCATATAATGCCGATTTTGATGGTGATGAAATGAATTTACATGTTCCTCAAACAGAAGAAGCAAGGGCTGAAGCCATCAATTTGATGGGTGTGAAAAACAATTTATTAACTCCAAAATCTGGTGAACCAATTATTGCAGCAACACAAGATTTCATCACCGGATCTTATTTAATATCACATAAAGATTCGTTCTTCGATCGTGCTTTATTATCTCAACTATTATGTATGATGTCTGATGCTGATGTGCAATTTGATATCCCTCCTCCAGCAATATTCAAGCCAGTTATGTTGTGGACTGGTAAACAAGTCTTTTCATTATTAATCAAACCGAATAGAAAGTCTAAAGTCATCATTAACTTGAATGCTAAGAACAAAACTTTCCACCCACCTGCAAAAGGTTTACCAAGTGAAATGTCACCGAACGACGGGTTTGTTATTATAAGAGGATCCCAAATCTTGAGTGGTTTAATGGATAAATCAACTCTTGGTGATGGTAAAAAACATTCCGTATTCTACACAATTCTTCGAGATTATGGACCTCAAGAAGCTGCGACAGCCATGAATAGAATGGCAAAATTATGTGCAAGATATCTAGGTAACAGAGGATTCTCCATTGGTATTAATGATGTGACTCCAGCTTACGAATTAAAACAGAAAAAGGAATTAATGGTAGAACAAGCATATTTGAAGTGTGATGAATTGATTGATTTGTATAATAGAGGTAAATTGGAAACACAACCTGGTTGTAATGAGGAACAAACTTTAGAGGCCAAGATTGGTGGTTTATTATCCAAAGTTAGAGAAGAAGTAGGTGATGTTTGTATTAGAGAATTAGACGCATTAAATGCACCATTGATTATGGCCACATGTGGGTCCAAAGGTTCCACGTTGAATGTTTCTCAAATGGTGGCGGTTGTGGGGCAGCAAATTATTTCCGGTCATCGTGTTCCCGATGGGTTTCAAGATAGATCATTACCGCATTTTACCAAAAATTCCAAGACTCCACAATCTAAAGGGTTCGTTAGAAATTCTTTCTACAGTGGTTTAACACCACCTGAATTTTTGTTCCATGCCATTTCTGGTAGAGAAGGTTTAGTTGACACTGCGGTCAAGACTGCAGAAACTGGTTATATGTCTAGAAGATTAATGAAATCTTTAGAAGATTTATCTTCACAATATGATAATACTGTTCGTAATTCGTCAAACGGTATTGTTCAATTTACTTATGGTGGTGATGGATTAGACCCATACGATATGGAAGGCGATGCCAAACCTGTTAATTTTGTTAGGCAGTGGGATCATGCATTCAATTTAACATATGATGCTAATGATCAAGGATTATTATCATACCAAATTGAAAACCAAGTGGATTCAATATTAGCACCACTAGAAAATAGATTAATAAGATATGATAATTTGGGTGTCGAATTATCTAGAGAGGATGAAGGTAAGATTCAGTATATTGATCAAAAAGATGCCGAAAGAGACTACTATAAATCCATACGAGAATTTATGTCCAAGAAATCAGAAAGATTATCCAGACTAAGAGAAAGTAGAGGTTTGAAAGCATATTTTACTGAACCATCAGAAGATGATGTAATTGTTGACGAAGATCCTAAGGCAGTAAATGCAGTAAATCAATTATTAAAAATTTCGACAAAGACAGTTGATAAATTTTTGCAACAATGTCTTTACAAATATTCAAGAGCTAGAGTAGAACCAGGTACTGCTGTTGGTGCTATTGGTGCACAATCTATTGGTGAACCTGGTACACAAATGACATTGAAAACTTTCCATTTTGCTGGGGTTGCTTCTATGAATGTTACGTTGGGTGTCCCTCGTATCAAGGAAATTATTAACGCATCTAAAACTATTTCTACACCGATCATTAATGCAGTGTTGGTTAATGATGATGAAGAGATTGCTGCTCGTGTAGCAAAAGGTAGAATTGAAAAGACATTGTTGGAAGATGTTGCATTTTTCATTGAAGATGTATATAAAGATAATCTTGCATTTTTATCTATTAAAGTTGATTTGGAAACTATCGATAAATTACAATTAGAATTAACCATCGATAATATTGCCGAAGCTATATACAATGCACCTAAATTGAAGATTACTCAAAGTGATGTTTCAGTAAGTGGAAAGGACAGAATAAATGTTTTGTGTAATATAAAAGAATCGAAGACCGAAAGTTTGAAGAGTCAAGTTGATTCGAAGAATGCCTTGTTCTTCAGAATGCAAACATTGAAAAGAGCATTGCCAGGCATATGTATCAAAGGGTTGCCAAACATCTTTAGAGCTGTTATCAACATTAGAGATGACAGTAAGAAGGAATTGTTAGTCGAAGGTTACGGGTTAAAAGAAGTAATGAATACGGAAGGTATCGTGGGTACAAAGACTTCCACAAATCACGTTCTTGAGGTGAATGAAATCTTAGGTATTGAAGCAGCAAGAGGATCAATTATCAGAGAAATTGATTATACTATGAGTAATCACGGTATGAGTGTTGATCCTCGTCATATCCAATTGTTGGGAGACGTTATGACATATAAAGGTGAAGTATTAGGTATCACGAGATTTGGTTTAAGTAAAATGAGAGACTCAGTGTTACAATTGGCATCTTTCGAAAAGACAACTGATCATTTGTTTGATGCTGCATTTTACATGAAGAACGATAAGATTGAAGGTGTCTCTGAATGTATTATCTTAGGTCAAACAATGTCCATCGGAACTGGTGCGTTCAAACTAGTAAAATCTTCAAATTACGATAAGAAAGTTCTTAGAAAGAAAATGTCCTTGTTTGAATCATGTTGTGAAATATCAGCTGCTGCATAAAAAGAAGAGTCATGATAGTGTTTGATTCGAGTTCATATTTGTATTTAATTATTTATAGAAAAAATTATATTTGGTGTTTTTGTAAATCAAATAAACATATCAACAAAACATGTCTCGAGACGGGATATTTTCACATATACACTTAGATGATGCAAATAAAGTCTTACATATGGAGAGGTGGAAAGACGAGCCCATACCATATGATGATATAGAAACCCCCGCCCTCACAGAGGCGACTTCTCATTTGTTTCCGCAGTTATTCACCGAAGACGATGAAGAAGATATATTAACACTCCCCTCAACCACGTTTGGATCCAAGCTATACAAGAACCGCAAGAGTGAAGAGAAACTATGGGTTGATTTGCGTCTACATGAAGCATTCCAACAGGGAAGCGTGGTGGATAGGACGTTAGTTCCACCAATTTCGGATCCTAACTTGGCAGAATTCCTCAGCAATGGATACGATCAAATAGATAACTCAATATTACAGAGTTCTGCCGTTGAATTGCATCACGATATATCCATCAATTCCACCTCTGAGTTTGCAGCCACGAATAATACATTTTCGAATTTGAGGAGTAGTTCGATAAATCAGCCTCCGCCATCACAGCAACAACAAACTCTGGGAGGAGAATCTGCATTCCAGACTCCTCGACCTGGCAGAGTCAGACAAGTATCCGCTGATAAGTATCAAACTCCGATTGCAAGAATTATGAGGTAGTAAACAAGAGTGACGTGCAGCCAAATGAATGATACCTTCTACAATTGAATGCTAAATAGAATACTAATGTTTCGAGCTCAACACCAAGTTCAACACCAAGCAGGGGTTAATGTCATGCGTTATATTAATACAAATCTAATTAAATTTAACCTTAGCCACATCTAACTCACCTCTAATTCTAATCAAGTCTCTATATCGTTTGTTTTGCTGCCTTGTTCTCTTCTGTATCTTGACTGATGCTAATACAAATTGAGCCAATACTTTGAATGTCAATTTTGGTTTAACATTGCCTTTGAACTCAGGATATATTCCCAATTTGCTCAAATTATTGTTTTCGTATGGAAGATTTGAGTTTTTGATTGTGTTAATCGTATAATTATACATAAACTGAAAGTCTCGAGATTTTATATGTGTATCACGATATCTCTCTTTGAAGTAATGACTTTCGTTTTCGAGAAAGTTAATCCATTCAGATGATTCATTTTTTTTATTATATTTCTGATATTCATATACTTTATAAGCCATTTTTTTACAACTCTTCGTCATTTTGTCCAATTCTAGTTCGGTTTGCAGGAGATGATCTTTCATTTCTTTGTTTTTGGCTTTGATTAGGGTTACTTCATTGCCGACTCTATGATTATCTTCCTCCAATACGGACAATAGTTTTTTGTATTTCTCTTCCGTCTGTTTCAATTGGTTAGTTACTTGTTCTAAATCATTACGAGCAGTTTTCAATTGAAATTCGGAGTATTCTTGAATGGTAGATGACGATTCTTTATTACTATTCATCATCTTTTCCAATTCTTCTTCAAGTGTCTTAACTTTAGCATGATAGTTCTTGATCAATTCTTGTGACTGTTTCAATTCAAGTTGAACACTGTCAAAATGTTTAATATCCGATTCACCGCGTCTTAGTTTTGTTTCTAATTCTTCGATATAATCATCACTGACTCGTATTTTAAATTTTAATTCACGAACTTCCTCTTCTAAAGCTGCAACAGTACTTTCGTTGTTTTTTACATGAGATAACTCATCAATTAAATCTTTGTATTGCTCTATCTTCAATTGTAATTTATTACATTTGTTTTCAAGAGCCAACTTAACAGCTTCAGCGTCTCTCAATTGATCCAGCAATTCAACATTATCCAAATAAAGTTCTTTTTCATCAGATCTTTCACGAACAATCATATCATCAATTTGTTGTTTCAACTTTTGATTTTGACCTTCCAAATTAACCAATTCATCTTTCAATATATTCATATTATTCTCTGACTGAGCTTCGGTCCTTGTTTTATTGTAATTTTGAGAATCCAAATGTTTCTGACTTATTTTCAAACTTTCAAGTTGATTTTCAAGACTTTCAATCTCCTTTAATGATGAATCAAGTTGATTGGCAAGCTGAATATTATCGACACGTAATAACGAATCCAGTGTTTTCGATCTGTTTAAATTTTCAACTCTATCATTCAATCTTCGATTTTCGCTTTCCAATTGGACATAATTTCTTTTCAAATCAGCCATGATATTCTCTTTGCTGGTGAGATGGCTTTGCAAAGTATCCAACTTTTGTTCCACCAACTTCTTTTCATGTTCAAGTTCAGAAATTTTTGCCTCATGATTGCGCAATTGTTTCAAAGTATATTGAAGTTCATCATTAACCTTTTCAAACTCTTCTTCATAAAACCTTACCTGATCAGCATCTTTATTTGTTGAGTCTTTCAACTGCAGTTTCAATTTCTTTACTTTTTCCTCTTGCAATTTCAACCTATCGCATAAGTCAGCATTTAAAAGTTCTAGCTCGTTAATTTCGTCACGATAGTCAGTATTTGACTGGAGACTTGCAATTTTCTCTTTTGCAAGATTCCATTTTTCAACTAGTGCTTCGTTTTCCTTTTGTAATTGGTTGATATCAGTTTTGTAATGGTTGGTCACTTGATCAATCTTATCTTGTTTATTTTCAATTTCATTCTGTAACTGTTGCACTCTTTTTTCATATACGTCCTCATCAGCAGAGTTTTCCTTCAACCGGATTCTCAATACGTCAAGATCTGTTTGAAGAGTCTCGATATCTTTTGCTTTGAGGTTTACTTCTTCATTTAGATTATTCAAATTGTGCTCCTGCTTGAAAACTTCACTCTCAAGTTCTCTATTTCTCTCCTTCAAGGAATCTTGAAACTCTCTTAATTCCTTTATTTCTCTTTCCAATGCCTTGATAGTGGAGCTTTTAGTCTCTTCAATTAGTTGTTGCTCACTTACATGACCTTGGCGTAAGCTTTCAATGGAATTTTCCAATTCGATGATTCTCTCTTTATATGATCTGCTTTCTTCTAATACTTTATCAAATTCTAATTCGGAATGTTTGACAAAGTCTTCCAAGCCATCAATTTGTTTTTGTAATTCATCATGTTCAATTCTTAAGGTTCTAATGATTTCCTCATTTTCCATTTGATCAGCATTTGAAGATATCTTCTGTTTCAATTCGAATATCTGATTCTCTAGTTGCTCAACAGTTTTACCTTTCTTTGGATTCTCTTTATTTCTCAGCATTTCTTGATTTTCCACACTCAATTGTTGAATTTGTTGTTTTAAAGTCACTACAATTTCTTTCAATTTAACGTTTTCCATTCTTACATCTCTTTCATGTATTGGCATATTTTCCAAAGATTTAATCAATTCCTTATATTTGATCTTCCAACCATAATTTTCCAGGCGTAACTCCTTAATAGTTTCTTCCAGTTGCTTGGCAGCTATTCCATTATCATCAGGAATGAATTCTCGTTGTGGTAAAGGCGATCTGCGTGATCTTGAAATGGGGAGATGTTGTGATCGGGTTGGTGAACGCTTTTCGAAATCATCCACGGTATCATCAAATAAACTTGTATTCGAGAAGTAGTGTATATTGTTAGACTCCGCCAATGGCTGGAACAATTTTCTTCTGTTTGACGTCGTCGTTGTTGGTGAAAGATCTTGTGGATAACTATGTAGTACCTGAAAAGAGGATTCTCCATTTCTGGTCTTTCCAATGGGAGTGAATTCATGATAACTTGGTATGTTTTCATTATTGGTGTTGGCAGTGACTCTCTGTGGTGATCCCAATAAGTAACCGAACCCTAATACCATGGCTCTATGTTGTATGTAAGTGATGAGCTGATGGAGATGATAATGAAAAGAGAATCAAAGATGTATTTTAAGTGTAAACAAAACTAAACAAACACAAAACAAAAAATTTGATCAACGCGAATTTTTTTTCCACAGTAAGGCAAGAACTACCAAGTGTGTCAACCATAGATCGAATCCCAAACTTATGGAAACAAGTTTAGTGTCCACCTTGTAAGACACAATTGGAGCAAAACGAAGCTATTATGAAAATAAGACAGAGTGGTTGCCTTGAATCGAAAAGCTGTATTGTATGTCGCATCTCACCCAAATAGCACAAGGATTACTTTCTTTTCAGGAAATGCACTAGAGTACTATCGAAAAGGTGACCTAACAATCAGGTGTTTGCTGTAGTGATTTTCAATTTGTTGATTACTTATACATTCCAAGCTGGCTCTGGATAAGGAATTTCACTTGAAGCGCTAGTGTAGACCTTACACGATATGTCCATGTCTGAAAATTCGAAGAATATTGTGTCCCACCCTAGATTTTGCAGTATCATGTATTTCTTCCCGCTAAGATGCTAACCACTGGATGTATGTAGCAAAATGAAACTAGAGTACGGACAATGAAAGCAGTTGTAGGGTATATTTGGAAGCATATCAACTTAAATTTGTACATCTAGACTATAGAGAATGTAGGCTAGATCTTGTGTATTTGCAACAGACTTTCGATGCAGTAGCTCAAGTGGTAAATAGATTGGTAAGGGTCAGCATCACTAAAGCACAGCATGCCTATTGTCAGCAGAGTATGTGACCACCATCACAACTATCGAAACTAATATCTCTATCTGATATCCCTATCCAAAGGTGGCAAGCAGTGCCAGCAGTACTATGTGCCAACAGTAAGTATAGTGTGTTTTCCATCATATTTTTCTTACCAAGTATGAACAACACAGTAGAAAAAACCAGCCTTCACCGAAAATAAGTCACAACCCACCCACCTATACTATATATATATATAAACTACCACCCTATACAACCAGTTCATCAAGAATTAATGGATAACGAAGATCTAACAGCATCAGTCTGGGATGATGTATTGTCACCCAGTACAAATAACAATTTCAGCAGCACTACAAACAATGTATCAAATAGCTTACAACAGTCAATAATGGACGTGAGTAATAATTTCAATGGGTTTTCTATAAATGATTCATTCAATCCATTGGGATTTGGCGAACAGACGGACAAAGATGAAGATGAGGAAGATGCAAAGGAGACGGAGGGGGACCAGCAAAATTACAATGCAGAGTTGGAGCAAGCACATGAATTGAAGAAAGAGGAACGGAAAGAACATACAAGTCAACTCTTATCAGAGTTGACTCAGGGTGCTGAGGATAGTGAAATTTTGGAAAATTCAGTCTCAACCCCGAAGAAGGTCACATCCTCAGAATTGCTATTTCATGATAAAGGATCGCCTATAAAAATATCAAATGACAGTACAACTCAATCCCTGAATAAGCCAATAAGTGTTAAAAAATTCAAAGCTACAAGACCAAGGAAATTCAGTTCCAAAATCAACGTTCAACACTTGACTGAGAACAGTAATCCACTAGGACCATTGGGTGGGGAAAATAATAATAAGAAAAACAACCTACCAGGTGAAGCGATGAGTATAGCTGAGTCGATAATCAAGGAAGCGGAGTCTCCACTCTATGATATAAAAAAGAAGAAGGATGTACATGAGCATACTGTAAAGGGCAGACTGGAGCCAGAAGATGAAAATCCTAATCATAATAAACTTCATATTACAGTAGGAGATCCCATGAAGGTTGGTGATATTACCACAGCTCATATTGTATATACAATCAAAACAAAGAGTCAAAACCGAGAATCGGAAAATTTCCCCAAGAATGATGCGTTTGAAGTTTCTCGAAGATATAGAGACTTCAGATGGATATATCATCAATTACAAAATAATCATCCTGGCAAAATAATTCCTCCACCACCGTCAAAACAAACCTACATTGGAAGATTCAATGAAAATTTTATTGAGAATAGAAGATTATCGTTGGAGAAAATGTTGGTGAAAATAAGTAATATACCATGCTTATGTAATGATCCAGATTTTGTAATGTTCTTAACTAGTGAAGATTTTATCAACGAGTCAAGAGAACGAGAAAGACTATCGGGATCAGGAGCGTCTACACAAAACAGTGAATACTTGGACGGCAGTGAAGATCTGAATCCTGCCATAACATCAGGTGCTGCTGCAGCAGCAAGTTCTGGTGGCTTTATGAGTTCATTATTCTCGATGTCTACAAAAATCAACGAACCTGATAAATATTTCATTGAAAAGAAGCAATATATCGATGATTTGGAATATAACTTGAAACAATTCTACAAGACAATTGAATTAATTGGTCAACAAAGACTAGACATGATCAATATATTAGATGAAATATCAATAACAATGGATGAATTATCAAACCTCGAGATATCCAAAGTCACGAGTGACTTATTAAGTGCATTTAGTCAAGTGCAGTTGAAAATTAAGGACAATTTAGACAGAATTAACTTACAAGATCAGATGACTCTTGGATTCACCATAGAAGAATACCTTCGAATTATCGGAGCAATCAAATTCGTTTTTGACACCAGAATCAACATATATCAGCAATACCACAATTTTAATCAAGAGTTAATCAAGAAAGAAGGACAATTAGATAAATTGAACAGAAAACAACAGCATACCCCAGAAAAGTTGAATCAGTTGAATTTCGAAGTTGACAAATTGAAACAAAAAACAGTGGCTTATGAACGAAGTTTCAAAATGATAAGCGAAACCATCAAGACGGAATTGGAAAATTTCGAGTACGAAAGAATTGACGATTTCAGAAATAGCGTCGAGATATTCATTGAAAGCTCAATCGAGGCTCAAAAAGAAGCCATTGAATTGTACGAGACATTTTATGAACGTCAAAGCTTGGGCGATGTGTAGTAACAAGATAGGATAGCCTCACGTATGAAATCATAGGAATGCAGTAATGTATGTGCGTTAACAACTTGTTTATCTTTGCACATCATTTTTATTATGTTTTTCTCTTTCCCCTGGTGTGAATCACCTCCTCGGAGGGCGATTGCGTGCTTGCAGACAGTCCGGCCTAAATTGCCTTTACAACGTCAACGGGAGTAACCTAAAAAGAGGTCAAGAATTTCATTTCATTGAACAAAGCACATACTCTATATTTCACTCTACAGCATGGTTGCAAGCAACAGCCAACAAGCACAACAACCCTGCGTTGTACAGGGCCAACGCAGGATAACAACTAAATCCCTGCAAACATGATTTTCCATGAGTCGTCCGTATTTCCGGAGTTAATATCCTAGTGGTTTGCGTCCGTTGGACGGATGTGTTTCCTCCAAAGATCCGCTTCATCACGTGCGAAACAATGTGCATCTAGGTGTGAGGGAGAGGGTCATATGGACGTCAAAAGTTGAAAGTGAGTCAATGGCTGTTTTACTCCACAGTAAATTCTGGTGATGGTTTTGTGTTACCTAATTTTTTTATAAGAAAAAAATAAAAAAATTAACTACGAAAATTTTAAATTCTTCAAGCTTCTTTAATTTCATTGCTTCTTCACTACAATACTACAAACGAGCCTGGGCATACTTGATTTGTTTGCATTTATATAAATACTTCACTATATCCCCCTTCCGTGTTCTTCCCTCTCCTTCAGAGACCTATAATCCTGCATATTCCTTCAATGAGTACCCAAGTTCATCTCAATCCAGTGAAACTATCAATATTATCAATATCGAGAGAAAAATACTGGATATTCACAAGTTCTATACTACAGCTTCTATATGAGTCGATAGACACCGTGGAAGAGAAAGAGAACGGTGATGATGATGAGGATAACGAGTTTTCACATACGTCATCGGACTCAGATGATTTACATCGAAAATCTGTTGATAATTCAAGTAAACTTCCTCCTAGTCCAGTAGAAGAGGAGCCAGATATTGAAGATTATTTTTTCCACATTGCTCTCACCCCGGATGAATGCACTATAATATGTTCTTCCAAGCTAATCAAACTATATTTTTCGAAGCCGATCGGGATCTGCGCACAATTGGGCTTCAAGGATGTCCAATTAATACCTGAAAAATATTTGAGTTTGATAGTTGATAGTGACGGTAGTTTTGACAAATCGTTGAGAATCTTGGAATTGACCAAACCGCTATCTGAGAATAATATCTCCTTGTTTTTCTTATCTAGTCATTTTAATGACATTGTGCTAATTCCGTACGATTTGAAAGAAAAAGTAGTCAATATTTTAACCAAGAAAAACTTTGAATTCTCGGATATTTCCAATAGTTATTTACCAGCCAGTAATGGCGATGATGGATTTGAATTCAACAATGATGGAGGGGCTCCAAAAAGATTGGAAGAGCAGACATTCAATCTTTTCAAGCAGGCAAGCATCCATCCGGTCATTAATGAAAAAATGAAATTACTATTGACAGGCTCAAGACCAGGTGAGGTTAACAACTCAATTATAAAATCAGCAAAAGTGTTATCATCTACAAGAACAATCCCGGACTACTTTGCAATAACTCGCACATATTTCAATGAACTTTCCCTCATTCTTCCAAAATCCATCAAAAAGCGTTCTAAAATGGGATTTGATTCAAAATATATAATCGGATCAACCCAAGATGTTATTATTCCAATAACGATAGATTTCTCAAAATTACCGTTGGACTGTACAGGTATAGTCGCAGGGGTTGCTAGTAAGCTAATTAATGGTAGTGGAAATATGATTGAAATCAATTATTTTTCCATGGCTAAGTCTGGGGTCATTATGATTCCTCAAGAAAATATGGACCTAGTCGGAGAATTCCTAAAGGAATGAATGCCATCTATAGATTCATTTACGCCTTTTCATATCGATGTTTTATGTACACCAACAACGTAGAGTAGAGGAGTTGTGTTTATTGTTCTAGAATCTTCATACAAAGGTCACAGGACATTAACAACGAACCTAGACAGGTTGCATCAATAATGAAGAATGTGCCACATGGCTGTTCTTGAGGTTGCCAAAACAATAAACGGACAAAAAAACTGATACTGTGACAGGACCATGCTGAAAAGATTGCTGATTTTACAGGAGCCCTTGTCCGGCGCGAAATTGTCTATGCAATAAGCGGTATTGTACTAAGTCTGACCGTAAAACCCGTTGGGCTTTAAGTTATATAACATTATTCAACTACCGCCCATAAACATAAACACGAGGGTTTGTTTCGCCAGAACAACGCAATGAAAACAATTCTGGAATCAAAACCAATCCATTAAGGAGATTATTGTTACCAATATTGTAGACGAAAACAAAAAATAGATGTCAAACAAGCAAGATATGTCATGTCAATAAAAGATTAGAGATAACTCAAGAACCAAGAAAATGGTTTTACTTTGCTAAACCAAACACAGTAAAAGTAGAAAGAAAATCACAAGAGTGTCGCCCTCTTGTGTAAGCTTCTTCCATAAAAGGCTATTCCATGATGGGACAGAGCCCCTGGCTGTATATATATACTGAAACGATTCGCCGCAGAATCATATTGCCACGGCTTAATACGATTTGGTCTTAACTCTCGATGCGACAGAAAATCTGGGGAAGAAAAATATACCGCACACAACCACACACTTGGAAACCCATGAACACAGTCCCGCCTCCGATACGTTTGTTGCAACTTTGCAAATATGATTTGAGCTATTGGTACAAATCCATAATCTTCGGAGCTCATAGTTGCAATGATCACAAGCAGTGATGGCAGAGTATATGCTAACACATATGGTTTATTTTTTGGCAACCAATTGTTTGCTTCTGAAAAACTCACTGCCTGCTAACTCCTACCCCCAGACCCCAATGTAGAGAGTTATATAAATACTCAGGATTATCTACCTTTTGAAAGTCCAGTTTACATCATTTCGTTTACCTAAATCAACTTTGTCGTGAAATCTTTTACAATTATCTCAATATTTTTGGTAAATTAAACAAAATAAATTACATGCCAAATCTAGGAACAAAACAATTGATGGGGTACCATTAGTTACTTTTGACGAAGGTCAAGATCGTTTCTATTTCTTTTTAGATAATCAAGCAGCTGAACAGTTAACACACGATACTAAAAAGGATCACATTTTTAAACAGGTTTCAAAACCCAAATATTATTTTAGAATTGATGATTGTTGGTTACAGTTAAGCAAAGTTTCACCTAGTAAAGTTGATATAAACTCGCATAACGGAAGATTGCTGTTCAAACATAGTGATATGTTGTATGCTGTCAAAGATGTGAATGATCCCAAGGGTCATTCAAAGGATCATTCAAAGGGTCAATACGGTATTAGGTTTATTCATTTAAGGGTGATGTCCCCAAAGTGCTATTCATTTGTTAGGTCTTATCACATATTGTAGAGTGCTTCAGCACACCTATTGACTGTTTCATAGGGCATTTTACAGGCGTTAGGAGTCTACAAAACATTTCAACATCTTGACAAAACAAACTACAGACATAGCTTGTAGCACCCTGGTATCTTGATGTGCAACTGACAGTATACTTCAGGATCATATTTTGACAACCATTTGTTTACTTTTCAAACATTCCTCATTTCAAGGTCTTGGAACTCCACAACTCAAACACTATACAATCGAATGAAAATTTGCAGTATAAATAGGCTCCAAATATCCCTTTCTTTTCTCTTTGAATATATAATCCCCAAGGATCATCTTCATCATCATGAAATTTGTTTCTTTTCTCATTGCCTTAGTTGCATTAAATTTTACGCCAACATTCGGTGCCTTACATACTGTTACTTTATTTGTTGATGCCAAAGACAGGAAAGCTGACCGTCAAGGATTATTCACTGTCTACGAGAAACCAAATACTAACTATTTCTTCTTGGCTGGTGATGATGTTCAAAAACTCATCTACGATGACAGCAGAAATATAATTTATCAACAAACTACAAGTGATACAAAATTCTACTTTAGGCTCCAAAATAATGTTTTACAATTGTCCGCTGGCTCACCATTTCAAATTAAGATTGATAAAAAAAACAATAATTTGTCTTTCCATAACGATGATAGACTATATGCTGTTAAGAACATCAATGATCCCTACAACTATTCGAAACAACATTATGCTATTGTTTATTATCCTGACAAGAGAAAGGTTCCTAAAGGTGCTTTAAAGATAAATTACTTGTATGTTAAATACAATTAGCAGTATAATTTAGAAAAGTAGGTATATGGGCGTATTTTTTTTTCGGTTCATAATTTTATATATTTTTTTACGACAATGGAGATACCTACTATTGAAGTATTGTGATCTGACTTCTGGTGAAAGTTTGCAACCGTTTGTTTACATTTCAAAACCACCGTATTCACCAAACACTGTTGTATAAGTACCATGTAAAATATCATGTATTCAGAAATTCTTTGACTTCCAAGTTCTTCAATCATGAGATATTACTCAATCGTTGGCACAATAACTATATTGCTTACTACCCCCATTTTTGGTGCTTTGCAGAACATCTATTTATATGTCGACTCAGACAATAACGACATTGACGGCTATTCTCTAAATGCTAACCATAGCGGTATGACTAGCTATTTTTATTTAAGCAAAATGCAAGAAGATTTTGTATATGATCAATGGAACTAAAATATTTTCACATACTTGTTGCCGTTGACTAGATACTACTTTCTGATCCAGATTGAAGTACTTCAATTAGTCAGGTTAAAGCCATACCGGGTAGAGGTTAATGGATCTGGAATTTTACAATTTGCGGGTGACGATCAATTGTATGCTGTTTTGAATAGAAGCTATGGTTCGAGCAACCAATACGCGATTATTTGCTACCCCAACGAAGACGTCCTTGAAAATGCAATTAAGTTGAGTTACATTTGGCCAGAAGAGGGCTAGTTGTTGCTAAGGTTGATCAGGGATATATAGGTAGTGTATATTTTAATATCCAGTTGGGTATAATACTTTCCAATGGGCGGTCTATAACTTTGTATAAGAGATTCACCGAATACAACCTCCCTGACGTTTAAATTTAGTCAGGGAAATCAGGTTATATATCAAAAACTTCCTTAGCTCATTTGAAAATGGTACATGTAAAATTCAAAGTACTAAATTCTAGAATTCTCAAAATTTATGTTATAATTTATTATTCTGATGAATGAAGGGGTTCGAAACTAGTCTGCGGGTAGTGTTGTAGTGTCGGGAGCTAGATTATATTGAATGTTTGGTATGTTCGAATATTTTCCTGCTCTCCAAGCTACACACTGAATAATTGCTGTAATATCAGTAGCAACCAGCATCCCCAGTATTTCGACCATTTGTTTTCATTTAACCCATTTCAATATGTTAGTACATTGCAAAATGAAGTGCCAATCCGACCAGATTTGCCTATTGTTAAAGGAAAAGTACCAAGAAAAAAAGCATACATTTCCACTCTAGGTATTTTAATTATATGCGCATGAGTTATCTTCACCCTATGAATTTTCATCTGTCAAGCGGGTTAATACATGTACAGAATTAGCAAAAGTTCAATGACCAATCTATAAATAAACAAAAACGATTATAAATAATCATCGAATTCCTCATTTGTCGAATTACCCTTTCGTAGACCCATTGACCCAATAGGCATCCATGAAGTGTTTATATATTGTATCCCTTTTTCTTTTCCCATTCCAATCTATAGCAGCCTTATCAATAATAGAGTTATATGCTAAATCAGATGATACAGAAATAAATGGGCAGGGATTACAGTACCTTCCCGAAAACTATCCAGAGTACTGGATCTTTCTCGGTAATGAAAGCTCAAAATACATCTTTGATGACGTGAATAAGATAATCTTTTTCGATAATAAAGTAAGATACGTATTCACTGCTTCTGATAACATACTTCAGATGTCACCATCCACTCCACTAAAAGTGAAGATTGATGAAAATTGTACTCTTTCTTTTGCTGGATCAAAAGGGATTTACGGTGTCAAGGATATAGACGATCCCAAGGGATATTCTAAAGACAATTTTGCTGTTTGGCATGGTGCTAAACCTCCCGAAGGTTCTATCCCTCTTACAATCGTTGCAAAGAAGATTACTTAAGTTTATAAAATGGTTTTACGACTTGTCAAATGTATATATAGGTTCACACAATACTCAAAAATTTCCTCTGTTTTTTTCAACCCATCTTAGTCCTCTTTATAAACTTTTCGTAAATAAGAGGGGTTTTTGATTCTTAGTTCATGTTGGCATTCAATAAATCATTCGCAGCAACGATTCTTGGCAGATTTAATCTTTTTGCATCTTCAATTGATTGTCGATCAACAACCCAAGTCATATTTAGGTTAAAAAAATGAATATAAATACTGGAGAGAATTCTCGTAAATAACGACTAAATCTGCAAACACTTTAAAATAGAAAATCCACATGATTCCTAACTTTGTCTATATATTTACTGTGCAATTGGCTTTAGTATCAGCCTGTGTTCAATTGTATGTGGTTTCGGATAACACCCAATTAAATGGCACAGGGATTACAGTCGGAGATCCTTACATCAATCTGAATCTCACCTTTTCAAGTAATCCAACCAACTTCACCGAATGGCCTCCAAAACTACTTTATTATCCAGGTAGTTCGCCCAGCTATTTCTACTCCCTTTGTTTTGGCGAAAGCTCTGTTTTGGCAATGGAATGGCGTGGGTATTATGATTCCGCTGAATCCCTTGATGTTGTGACTTCTGAACTTTGTGGAACCATCTCTTTCAAAAACTCTAGTTCATTATTTGCTTACCAGGGAGTCATTGTCTCATATCCTAATGGTGGTGCTCCCAATGGTGCAATTCCAATAAAGATTGCATCTAGATCTTGTTAGTTTGTACTTTTGTTTAGTCTATCCATAAATGTGAAATGATTTAGTTGCTAACCCTCTCAGACTCTTAAAGGGTACTCAGACTTTATCGGCTGTCAACATTCCAGGGATTCTCAACTGTTTACAGCTCATTTTTAAAACTAGGGGTTGGTTCATCTACGGGGATACTTTATTGACTCATATGTTCGTAAACATTCGGGCTTAGCCTGAGCGATTCTTAGTTGTCTTTACCACCACAGATTACAAAGGAAAAGTTTATCTGCAAGTCTTCCCCGTACATTAGTAATGAACCTTGAACACAAAACGAGAATGAGCAACACTTCATAGCTAAACTTTTCACGCAATACAGTACCTGAATCCAAGTAGCTGGGTTGTGTACAACTTAACTTCAGGGCAACCACTGTGTATTGTTTGTTTCTAAAAATAATCTATTGTTCTGAAGATCAAATAATAGTAATTGATGAGGAAAAAAGAAGCAATAACGAACAGAAGACAAAACGTACTAAGTGACAACTCAAAAATAGATCAAAATAATGTAGTAATCCGTTGCACCTCCTTCCCTCACTTCAGTTACGTCATGTTTAGCGAAGCATGGATTTCGGACAACCATGAATTTATGATTCTTTTTGTGGTGCTTCTTGCCTGGTTCTTCCCCTGCTTAGCCACTTGATAATCACAAGCAGGTTCAAACCCAACTGTATTGTTATTAATGTTCAACAGCTTTCTATAATTAGAACAAACAATCTCAGCCTTCATAATGAACATGCGATCATAAACAGTATATAAGATGATGATTCCCAGGAGGTTTCATTTAATTCAATTCTTGTGTGTTCTTTAACTAATATAATTATAAATAACCACTCAACTAAAATGAAATTCTTCACCGCCGCTTCTATTGCATTATTTTCATCCCAAGCCTTTGCTACATTGTCACAAGTAAAATTATACGCTAAATCAGATAACAAGGAAATTGACGGCAAAGGGTTATCTTACACACATGAAGGTGCTGGTATCAATTATTTCTTCTTAGGTGATGGCGCTGCTTCACTTACCTACGATGATGAACAACACCTTTTGTATTCTCAGATTTCCCCACAAATTAGGTTCCAATTCGGAACTGAAGGTGGTATCGTTCAATTGTCTGTTACAACTCCAACGTTTGTTGAAATTAAAGATGAGTGTTTGAACTTTAAGGGCAGTGACAATGTTTATGCTGCTAAAAACATTAATGATCCCTACAACTACTCCAAAAATTCATACGCTGTAGTTATTGGCCATAAACTAGACGCAATCCCATTCAAGATCATTGCAAAAAAGGAATAAATTAGAAGTGTGTAGGCAAGAATAAAACGCATTTTCATTTTCTATATTAATTTACTTATAGAGCTGCAGAAGGTGCACATAACTGCAAGATTGTAGTAAAATATGAAAGGACAAGAGCTCCACTAAGGTAAATTTTTCAGTATATGTTGATACGACGTCAAGCATGGGAATGTAAGGATATTTCTAGACCAATGGTCGAACTATGTTCTGACCATTATCCACAATACACCTTGCATCTCATAACAGAACACATGGTTGATTATCCATCTCCCAACTGACAAAGCATTGCTAACAGGGTAAATCGTTTTGCTATTAAAAGAGATCAAAATCACACTTGTCGACCAATTTCATTTTCTTTCTTCACTAACAAAACAACCAATACAAAGATGAGATTCCTGACTGCTGCCGCTACTTTCTTATTATTCGCTGCTCAAGCTTTTGCTGCTGTGGAACCAATCCAAATTTTCGTCTCCTCAGAAGACGAAAATCTTAATGGTAAGGGAGTGGTTTACAAAAACGAAGGTGACAATAACAACTACCTCTTCTTGGAAGATTATGCTGACACACTTTTGTATGATGATGAAGAACATGTCATTTATATTGACACTCCTGAAGGAAAAGCTTCATTGGGTGATAAAGATGGATTCCTTCAATTGTCACCTATTGCACCAGTGTATGTCACCCTTAATCAGAATGGTGATCTTTCTCTCCATGGGATTGAACAACTTTATGGAATGTATAATACCGGTGATCCATACGACTTCTCAGCTCAAAGTGCTGAAGTCTTAAGTGACATTTCTCAATTAATTATTGATGCTATTCCAATTACCTGGGTCGCCAAGACCACAAGCGGCAGCAGCACCAGCACCAGCACATAAGTCAGAGGAATGACTTAAGCTATACCTAGTGTTACCAATTGATGGTAATTTTAACAAGATATCCGAGAAATCAAATAACTTATGTATATAGTTGATATGAATCGAAAATTGCTTTTGCCTATGCTTAAATTCAGTCAAGTGTAGATTATTCTTCTCTTATTATTTTCCTTACTATGCTTCTTCTATGGAATGGATTTGGGACAATACCGTGGAGCCTCTTCAGTGACACATTGTTCTTCGATGTGTCTTCTTTGGCATGTAACCGCTAATGCTGCAAAATGCAAAGCTGAGAAAAACACGATAATTTTATTCCCGGGATCGTACTATCCTATTTGGAAAGGAGTGCGGCGTGTAACGGCACTGGCCTATTAGAGCTCAGCATTTTGTAATATTAGAAAAACCAATGATGCAAAAACATACAATCACTACCAATTACCACAACAAACTTGATAAATTCTACGTGTTTTAGCAGTTTGGAATATAAACTACTAAAATATGTGTAATATGTGTAGTAGATGCCTCAAGTCAGAATTCTATAGTCATTCGGAGGGAGAATATGGTGGTCCGGTGTGTGATTTGAATAATCTCGACTCCAGAAACTCTGTATTTTTTTTCTTCCACTTCTCCATAAAAGACTTTCTCCCTGTATGAAAAAAACAATTCACCAATACACTTTCTTTCTTTGTTTATCACCAATATCTAGCTTTAGACAAGAACAGGACAAGAACAGGACGAAAGTAGCCAAATTAGAGGTCAACCTATCTTT
This sequence comes from Nematodospora valgi, assembly GCA_030565165.1. Taxonomy (NCBI): domain Eukaryota; kingdom Fungi; phylum Ascomycota; class Pichiomycetes; order Serinales; family Debaryomycetaceae; genus Nematodospora; species Nematodospora valgi. Next base: position 105,107 of record JAJMBF010000024.1, read on the forward strand.
TTTACATATTTAGTAATAAGTATATTAACGTTCTTGCCCACAGTCTACTACAAATCAAAGCTTCAAAATGTTGACTTCGTTCCGTAATCAGATCAGAAGTTCAACAGTTGCTAAGAGATTATTCTCTTCCACTTCAACTAAGTGCCAAGTTATTGGATCAAATGTCAAGGGTACAGACTTAAATGCTGCCAAATACATGAGTCAACAGTACCATGTTGTTGATCATGAGTATGATTGTCTTGTTGTCGGTGCTGGTGGAGCTGGTTTGAGAGCTGCTTTTGGGTTAGCTTCCGAAGGTTTCAAAACTGCATGCGTTTCCAAATTGTTCCCAACAAGATCCCACACTGTTGCAGCCCAAGGTGGTATTAATGCTGCTTTGGGAAATATGCATCCTGACGACTGGCATTGGCACTTTTATGATACCGTTAAAGGTTCAGATTGGTTGGGTGATCAAGATGCTATTCATTACATGACTAAAGAAGCACCTGCGTCCATCTATGAATTGGAAAATTATGGTGTTCCATTTTCAAGAAATGAAGAAGGTAGAATTTACCAAAGAGCTTTTGGTGGTCAATCTAAAGAGTATGGTAAAGGTGGACAAGCTTACAGAACTTGTGCTGTCGCTGATAGAACTGGTCATGCCTTGTTGCATTCTTTATATGGTCAATCCTTGAGACATGACTGCCATTTCTTTATTGAATTCTTTGCCATGGATTTAATGATGCAAGATGGTGCTTGTATTGGTATCGTTGCTTATAACCAAGAAGATGGTACTTTACATAGATTCTTTGCTAACAGAACTGTCATTGCCACTGGTGGGTACGGTAGAGCTTATTTCTCATGTACGTCTGCTCATACTTGTACTGGTGATGGGTATGCAATGGTATCAAGAGCTGGCTTACCATTGGAAGATTTAGAATTCGTTCAATTCCATCCATCTGGTATTTACGGTTCAGGCTGTCTTATCACTGAAGGTGCCAGAGGTGAAGGTGGTTTCTTAGTTAACTCTGAAGGTGAAAGATTTATGGAAAGATATGCCCCATCTGCTAAGGATTTAGCCTCAAGAGATGTTGTCTCAAGAGCTATTACTATGGAAATCAATGAAGGTAGAGGTGTTGGCCCAGATAAAGATCACATGTACTTACAATTGTCCCACATTCCAGCTTCTGTCTTGAAAGAAAGATTACCAGGTATTTCTGAAACTGCTCATATTTTCGCTGGTGTTGATGTCACCAAAGAACCAATTCCAATCTTACCAACAGTCCATTATAATATGGGTGGAATCCCAACAAACTGGCAAGGTGAAGTTTTGAAAAAGAGTGCTGGCGGTAAAGATGAAGTTGTTCCAGGATTATTAGCATGTGGTGAAGCTGCTTGTGCTTCAGTCCATGGTGCCAACAGACTTGGTGCTAACTCATTATTAGATTTAGTTGTTTTCGGTAGAGCCGTTTCTCACACTATTAAAGGTAACTTAACTCCAGGTGCTCCAATTCCAGCTCACAACAAAGATATTGGTTATGATTCAATTGCTAACTTGGACAAATTAAGAAACGCTGATGGTTCCAAAGCAACTGCCGACATTAGATTAGATATGCAAAAGACTATGCAAAAAGGTTGTGCTGTTTTCAGAATGCAAGATACTTTAGATAAGTGTGTTGAAGATATCAAGGCCATTGACAAATCTTTTACTGATGTTAAAACTTCTGATCGTTCCATGATCTGGAATTCTGATTTAGTAGAAACTTTGGAATTGCAAAACTTGTTAACTTGTGCTACTCAAACTGCTACATCAGCTGCTGCTAGAAAGGAATCTAGAGGTGCTCATGCTAGAGATGATTATCCAAATAGAGATGATGAGAACTGGAGAAAACACACCTTGTCATATCAACAAAACTTCGGTGATGAAGTTAAATTGGAGTACAGAGATGTCATCAAACATACATTAGATATGGATGATTGTAAGCCTGTTCCACCAGCTGTCCGTGTTTATTAAGTGACATGAAAAATAAAAGAATAATCTCTTGTTTATATCGATATATTTATTAATTGTTTGACAGTATTGTTTTAAAAGAGAATTGTAGACCTGAGGGCCTGTGAAAAAAAAAAACACACAGATTCATCCACTTCTAAAGAGTAATGGCAATTTAAAAGGTGATAAAAGCAATCCTCGGAACTGATCTTGGAATTGGATATCTTGGAACCGAATTCAAGTTACAAGTAGCATATGCATGGCACCAGAGTCAACGATATACCTCAACTATACCACCCCTGTGCTTCCACAAACATCGATTCTTCAATTAAGAATCGTTTTCCTCCAGATGCAAATGGGTAGTTATTTGAAAGACTGGTCGGAATGTCTTGCAGTGTGTGGATTTCTCGAGATCTCACCGGTTGAATCAGGTTCCCCCCACATTTCGGGATCAAATGCGCAGCAATCTTAGTTTATTAATATTTAATAATGCCTTAACGATAATCTGGCCACCTAAAGTTTGCTGTCCGAGTTTAGCAATCCAATTGGAAGTACCGGATATGCAAGATATAACCCCCCAAGGTCTAGCAAAAGAGTAAGTCTCTAGCCAAGATCTGGCTGTCATATCACCACTACTCTGCAAACCTCCTTAAAGTGGTAGTATAAATACATCCGAATTTATCGCCCCCTCTTCCTTTCTTGCAAGCTCAAACTTCGTGATACTCTACCATCTAGATCTAATAGACTATTTTCTTCTTCCAACATGAGTGACGAAATCAAATCATACTGTAACGAAGCATTGGGCCCATTGCCCGCCAAGGCCCCTGAAATTCCTAACAACATCTTGGATGCTTTTTCTTTGAAAGGAAAAGTTGCATCGATCACTGGTTCATCTAGTGGAATTGGTTGGGCTGTAGCTGAAGGTTTTGCTCAAGCTGGTGCAGATGTTGCTATCTGGTACAACTCCCATTCAGCAGACGATAAAGCAGAATATCTTACAAATACATACGGGGTCAAGTCCAAAGCCTACAAGTGTAATATTGGAGATGCAGAACTGGTTTCTCAAGTTGTCAATCAAATTGAGAAAGACTTTGGTACCATTGATGTGTTTGTTGCAAATGCTGGTATTCCATGGAAAGATGGCCCGGCAATTGAAGTTGCAGGTTTTGATAAATGGAAACAGGTTATTGATTTGGACTTGAACAGTGTCTACTACTGTGCACATGCTATTGGTCCAATCTTCAAAAAGAATGGTAAAGGTTCATTGGTTATCACTGCCTCGATGTCTGGTACGATTGTGAACATTCCTCAATTACAAGCTGCATATAATGCAGCAAAAGCTGGTGTTAAACATCTTTCCAAATCTTTGGCTGTGGAATGGGCACCATTTGCAAGAGTGAATACTGTGTCACCGGGTTACATTGGTACCCATCTTTCAGCCTTTGCTGCCAAGGATGTTAAAGCAAAATGGTTGCAATTGACTCCATTAGGAAGAGAAGCTTCTCCAAAAGAATTAGTTGGTGCTTACTTGTATTTGGCTTCCGACGCTGCAACTTATACAACAGGTTGTGACCTAGCTGTTGACGGAGGTTACACTTGTCCATAGATCATTTGATTTCAAAGTTATGTATGACGTAATTCAATGAATAGAGTGCTCTTTTTTTGTCTTTCCGTTGGCTGTTCCTACAGCGTAGTTATTCTAGATTCCATGTGGACGATCGATGGCTAGAGAGGTTCCTACACAAGATGAACAAGCAGGTGGTTCTCGTAAAACTTAGCATTTGCATTATTCAGAGTAGATTATTCGGAGCAACTGTTCGTATTATGTTTACGTTTTAGGATTATTATTTACTATGCACAAATTACCAGCTCGATCTGGTATTATTATTTGTTGGCCCCCAAAATATCTTCGGACGGCTAATTGCAATTCCCATTCACGAAATTTTAAATATGACTCTCAATTCCTTGTTTCTTTGAATTTCAAGGGAATTCTTCTCAACCAACTAGTAAACCACTCATAAGCATGTTAAACAAAATCAGCTCCTACATCAATTCAGAATTGGGTCCATTACCAACGAAAGCCCCAGAGTTACCAAAAAATGTCCTTGACATGTTCTCCCTCAAAGGCAAAGTAGCCTCGGTTACTGGATCATCCGGTGGAATTGGTTGGGCTGTCGCTGAAGCCTTTGCTCAAGCTGGTGCAGATGTTGCTATCTGGTATAACTCTCACCCAGCAGACCACAAAGCGGAATATCTTGCCAAAACATACAATGTCAAATCAAAAGCATACAAATGCAATGTCGCCTCAGCCGAGGACGTCGAAAAGGTAGTGAAACAACAAGAGCAAGATTTTGGGACAATTGATGTTTTCGTTGCAAATGCTGGTATTGCATGGACGGAAGGTCCAGAAATCGATGTTAAAGGGTATGATAGTTGGAAAAAAATCATTGATTTGGATCTCAATGGTGTCTACTATTGTGCTCATACTGTTGGTCAAATCTTCAAAAAGCATGGCAAAGGTTCCTTAGTCATAACTTCTTCAATGTCAGGATCAATCGTCAATGTTCCACAGTCACAAGCCGCGTATAATGTAGCTAAAGCTGCATGTACCCATTTGACCAAATCCTTAGCTGTCGAGTGGGCTCCTTTTGCCAGGGTTAACTGTGTTTCTCCGGGTTATATCGCTACTGACATTTCGGATTTTGCTGACGAAGACGTGAAAGCTAAATGGTGGCAATTAACTCCATTGGGTAGAGAAGGTTTGCCTGAAGAATTGGTTGGTGCTTATTTATATTTAGCTTCGAACGCTTCTACTTTTACCACTGGGGCTAACTTATTGGTTGATGGTGGTTATACATGTCCATAGGTATAAAAGCATTCTTTTGTTGTAAACAGATATACAGATATAGAATTGAAAAAATGAGAAAACTAGAATATAACATCATCTTCATTTTCTTGAAGTAAATCTTCCTTAGCAGCAGCTTTAACGTCCAAGTCTTCGACTACCTTTTGTGCATCAAACTCGCCCATTTTACCCTCAGCCTCAGCTAAAGCGAGTTTATCCTCTTCCTCAGCAGCAGCAGCAGCTTCCTGCTTCTTCTCTTGCACTTTCTTCAACCTATAGAATTCTTCTCTATCCAATTCATCCAATTCAGAATTGATATATGCGATTGTGTTTTCGGTTCTTGGTATAATAACGTGTTCAATAGCATTCACTCTTCTGTTTGTAACTTTAATAACTTCGTCCAATATAATGAACGCAGTTTGTAAAGAAGCTAATTCAACCAATGTCTCGACTGCCTTGGTGTACACAAGTTTAGCTTTTTGAACTTGCTGACCGCCTCTACCTAATCCGGTAAATTTGAAGTCGTTGATATCTTCATTTATGTGACTTTCAAAAGTGGGCAAATAAACACCTGAAACATTCTCTTGTTTGGCCTTGACTTGAAATCTGGCTTTTTGTACACTCTCTTGCACTTGGTAAGAAATGTTATCACCAGTAGCGTACTGAACTTCAGCCAAAGAAAAAGCGGCAGTTTGCATCACTCTACCCATCTTTCTTTTGGCTTCATCGATTCTTTGGGTTATATCTCTGAATCTCTTGGTCAATGCCTCGGATTTTCTTTTCAAAAGTGAGTGGCCTTGTTGTGCACCTTTCAATTTCCCTTTCATAACCCCCAAAGTCATACGTGTAGGGAACACTTGCTCACGATTACCTGCTCCCGACATGCTGTGTTATTGTATGTAATTCAATTGATGGAGAGTTGTTGGTGTCCTTTCAATTTGATAACAGATTTGTTGAAGGTTGATTTTTTCTATCTGCGTTTTGATGTTGTGGTGATACTAAAACCTAGGAGTTTTTGTGAAGAGATAAAACTTCACCACGAAGTGATTAAACGATGTTCAATCTCGATGAACTTATTACTGATGAGGACTTATCACACGAAGAATCAGTAGCAAAAGACCCCAAGAATGAAGAAACTTGGGTATCTTACTTTCAATCTAATAATCATACATCCCTAAAAAAGAAGATATTCATCTTAGGAAGAGCAGTTGAAGCCATACCTGATTCTACTTCATTATGGACATCATACGCGATCGTCCTACTAGAAAATAGGAATATTTTGGATCTTAAAGGCATAAATAAAGCATTTGAAAGTTGCATCATTTCTATTCCAAACCAAACAAGTCTATGGATCTCTTTTCTCAATTTTCTTCTAGAGACACAAATTAGTGAAGTAACATATATACGAAGAACTTTTAATCAATGCTTAAAGAGTGTACCAATTGAAGAACATGAAGAAATATGGCCAATGCTTTTGAAATTTGCAGATATTGTAGGCGGTGTGACAGGAATCAAGATATATTGGAGATATATACAGCACCTAGATCCTAGAGTATTAAGAGGTGAAAAGGCAGGTATGAATGTCCTTGATCTAATTGACAAATTGCAGGAATTTGGTGATAGCCAGCATGTGTTAAGATTATATGGTCAAATAATAGACAAACCAGATAAATATATGAGTCTACCCAAGTCAATAAACCAGATATTGCTTGAGTATACTGACCTATTAACGGATACAACCATTGATGCAACATTTCTTGAAAGTGTAATAAACAATGCAATACTAAAGTATCCAGATCAAATGGGTAAGCTTTACTTGAAACAAATTCGACTTTTCAAACAACGTGATAACACAGACAAGATACGCTACTATTTCAAGAAAGGATTAAAGGAATGCACAACAGTTCAAGATTTCATTACCATATATGATTCATATACACAATTTGAAGAAGATGAATTAACCAAGTCTTCGCAGATTGAACCAGAATCTGAACTATTTGATTTTAAATTGAATCAGTTCGAGAAGTTGTTAAACAACAGAAAGATATTGCTTAATGACATGCAGCTTCGGCTAGATGTAAATAAATTGGACGTCTGGTTTGAAAGGTTTGAGATATATAAAGATGATCTCAACATGTTGATACGCACAATAACCGACGCATTACGATCCATAAATCCTTTGAAAGTTAGTTCAGACAAATATAAATTGTCAGAGATTTGGATCATGTACGCCAACATCTATTCAAAATCTGGCGACTATAGAACTGCAGATTTGATTTTTTCAAAATCTGTACTCTCACAATACAAGAGTCCAGATGAATTAGCTGAATTGTATATACAATGGAGTGAAATGATTCTTGGAAGCGATAGATTCCCTGAGACCCAAGCAGTCAAAATCCTCGCTGACATATTATTCCGCGAATATGATGTTTCTTATACAGATAGTACTCAACCAGTTCAGAAACGAGTTATAAAATCTATAAAACTTTGGTCTTTCTACATCGATTTGTTAGAATCATTCATTGAAACCCCCGATGAAGATGTGAAAAGTGTATGCGAGGCATATGATCAATTAATGAAACTAAAAATTACAACACCAAAAATCCTAATCAGCCATGCTAACTTTCTTGAGACCTGGAAGTATCATGAAAGATCATGTACCGTTCTCGAGCAAGCATTAAGGATTTTTAAAGATCCAGCTATGAGGTTTGAGATATGGAATGTGTACTTGCCGAAAGCTATCACACATATAGATAACATTGAGAGGATACGTGATCTATTTGAGCAAAGTTTGGACCAAATCCCAGCATATTTGATGAAACCTATTCTATTGTTGTATTCGCAATATGAGATGGATCAAGGGTATGTTGTCAATTCTGCAAAAGTATTGATTAAGTCCTTGCCAAGACTCTCAGGTGCTCAGAAAGATCAAATGAAGGCTGAAGAGAGGAAGGAGTTGAACACTTCAAAGTTTGAACTCTACGAACTTATTTTGTTTAAGTTGGGCGAAATCAATGATCCAGAACAATTTAGAAAAGTTGCCGAAAGTGCATTACAAGATGAGTATCTAACCTTGACTCAATTGGAACGTATTTGCACCATTTTTATTGAATTTGAAACCAAACAAATTCAGTTCAGCCGAGTCCGAGAAATTTTTAAATTCATATGCGGGATTGCACCTGATAAAGTTCCAGCTGCTTGGAAAGATTGGGAGACTTTCGAAGTTAGCCGTGGTAACGATTCAACTTTCAAAGATATGTTACGCTACAAGAGGACGGTTTTGTCACAACTCAGCGATGAAAAGAGGTCTCGCGAATCAATAAATCCAATGGGATTCATAAAGGGAGGCAAAAAAGAATCGAATCCAGATGTGATTGATATTGATATGTAAGCATGTGTTGTATATATTACCCCGTTAATTTTTCTTGAATACATCTTTCCATTTATCCACAAATGATTCCAAATTTATTGATTGATCAGAACAGTTATTGAATCGTATTGACCTGTTCTGTTTAATTAATTCTTCATAATTATTCCAATTCAAATGATAATAACCGAATATCGTTATGACAAGCGTTTCCCAAATTTTCAAGTTATTCTTAGACTTGCTCTTGATAGAATTGGAGTTTATGATTAGTAATGAAAATAATTTGGTTATGAGTCGCAATACGGCCGATTCTTGCTTTATTTCAAGTTTTGTTGCACTATCAAATCCATTTTGTGCCATAACCGGAGTTGTTGGTGCACTTAAACTCAACGGTAATTTATCATTTAATTGTAACATGAGCTGTAAAACGTGACTTGAATCTAAATTTTCAAACTCAGTAGAATCAAATTTTATTTTGTATAGATATGTTGATTGACTCCATTTGTTTAATGATCCATTGAATTTATTAAGGAAATCACGATCAAACACTTCTTGATTAATCAACTCTAATAAACAATAAACATTAGACAATGATTCACCAGGAAACATTGCCAACAAGATAGGAATTAAAAAAATTTCATCATGCTTGTATAATCCAAATTCAGACAAGGATTTAATATACAATAAGTGACGGAAATCGGCGGTGAGTTTCTCGGTATCAATGCTTTCAAGGATGCTTTGAAACAATGGACGACTCAAACAAATATCGATAGTTTTATTGAATTCACTATTTTTGTTTTTTTTCATTAATTCGGACAAATTTTCATATTTTGTTTCAAATAAGGAGAATGAGTTCTTGATGGTATTTATCGAATCTTGAGAACTACAATTATTTGATAAAATCTTCATGAAAAACTGAAAACAATGTGACTCCGGAATATTCGATTCCCAAGCTAATTTTCGTAATACATTTCTTCCATAACTGAATTTCTTATTAAATGACTTACTATCTAATTCTGCTAGATTGTCGATTTCTTTGATCCATTGCTGCCTCAACTGAATTTGTGATTGAACATTTTTTACCCATGAATCATTCATATTTTTGGTATTTAATTCAAAATTATTAATGACTTTTTTAAATTCTTTATTATGCCTAGATTTATCAGCTGTGGATTTTGGCGGTAAATTGATTGGTCTTGTTTGATCAACGAAGTTTAACTTTTCTGGTGATATCAAATGTAAATCTTCTAATGATGACTGTGATTTGATAAAAGTTGGTAATTTATACATCAAATTCTGTTCTCTCGATAATTTAATCAACTTAGATACAGATACACTTCTTTGGGTATAAAAATCAGATATATTTGCAGTAATTTCAGAATCATCATTTATTGTGGTATTATTAGAACCCTCGTCTTCTTCCACTATACTATTTTCACTCCTGAATGACTTGCTAGTTGGCAAGTCAGTTTGAGATCCGAGTCTACCAGGTAACGGACAAGGTTTCATTGAAGTTCCGAAACTATATTTATCACCTCGGTCAGATATTAAATCTTCTCTAGATAGAATAGTAATTGAAGAAGATGAACCAGGGCTATAATTTTTAGAAACTTGGCTACTATTATTAATTGTTGAGTATAATTCACCGTGGTTTTTGACGACAGGAACATTGAATATCAAATTATCAAAATCATTGGATAAAATTTCATCATCATCATCATTTTCTTCGTACTTTTTTTTTCTAAGAATTTGTCTTTCTTTAGATTCTTGTGAACTCACGTATTTTGTCTTTGTTCTATTCAATGTAGGCATTACAGTACCTGAATGAGATCTTGTCGTCTTTTGAACAGGCTGTATTATTGGGAACGTATTGATCATACCCGTTGTATATGATGACTTTAATTTTGGTTTAAATGCAGAAGATGATCTAAATAAAGAAGCCGAGGCATTCAAGTCTCTTGATGACTGCTCTTTCAATGTAGTATTTGACTCGAAGCTTTCATTCATTATCGATGTAGAAGTCATTGAACTTAATCTTGAATCGGCAATCTGTTGATTTGTAGTAATTGTTGCAGCAGTTGAACCCGAACTTGCGACAGGGGCATCAAATTGTGAAGACAAAATCAGAGAACGATCATCTGATATTGAAGACTGGAATGACTTCAATGATTCTCCAGACGTTCTCCTATTCATTATTTGATGTGGTGAAGTCAGATGTTTTGAAAGGTTCAACGAACTTTTGGAGTAACTGATTTTCTGTTTGAAATAGTCCCCAGGCCTTTTTATGGTGTATGCATTATTTGAATTTGGTACTTCAGCAAAGGTGGCCAAGGAAGTCATCGAAGCAGCTTTCTTAAAAGTAGCACCGCCATTTGATTTGCTACTACCGTTCATGCTTTTGTTGTAGATTTTTCTCGACGTTATTGAAACATCTGATAGATTGTGGTTAAGGGAGCTCATTGACGTTATTTTATTCGAAGAGTAACTCATCCTCATATACCTCTATTATCAAATTAGTAACGAAATGAATGTGTGTTGTAAAAAAATAATTAAGCGAGTGACAAGATTGGGTGTTATATATGTTGTGACAACGGGTGAAATACTCTTGTCGGTGGCGACCCTTTATCTATGATCTCAGTTGCCTATTGGTGTAGTGATCCTTCTGTGTGTGGTCTCTTGTTGAAATTTGTTGTATGCTTTGTTGTAAAAATCTAGTTATATAAATAAACAGAAATGTTGCCAGAAATCTTTTTGATGATGATCTAGCTGAATAATAAACTCTAGTGAAGCTGAAAACGGAAGCGAATGTACCGCCTTGCTTGCTCTGATGGATTGGTAGAATGATCGATAAATCGATAGATCGACTGAAAAGACGGGGCTATTGAGAGATAAGATAAAGACAAACCAGCTCAAAAAACAAATGGCAACATTTGGAGTACTCTATGAGTACACGGTTGATAGAGGATTTAGCATTGCGCAGTGTGTTACTACAAATTGCATCAACCGAGAAAGACAAAGAGCGATTTCCGGTCTTATTTTTATTACCGGATATTATCTTGTTTGCGGTTTTACTTCTATCTGCTTTAGCATTGGGTTACGAGTTTATATCTAATTTAAGATGAAATAATATCGTTTTGGTATCACAGTCCTGATGCATGGAGGCGACTTACTCTAGTTTTGTGTGAAATTTGCTCATGTTTCTATTATGCATATTATTTTTAATCTTGAATGCAGATAAATTCATCTATTGAAATCTCTGCTTGGTTTAAACAGTTCTTGATAGGTTGGGTCCAAGAAATTTGGGGCAGCTACAGGGCTTTCAAGAGTACACACTGACTGCATCCGTCAGCTTCTATTGCTGTATAATCAGGTGCTGTTTCAAAGCATCAACTTGTGGGAATGTGTGAAACTTGTGCTCCTTGCTCTGCACCTTTACTAATTTCAGTTCGCTGACGTAACATTCGCGAGTTTTGTACGACTACCCAGCCTCAGTGAAAAGCAATGTGTTCTGATCCCTACCCAAGCAATTATATTGTCAACTAATAGTCAGTGCTTCTGGATCTGCAAGTGTCCCTGTTTTCAAGGATAAGTTGCCTTCCCACTTCGGATATGATTTGTATTACGGAAGTTTTCCTTGACAGCACTCATATATATTCATATTTATAGTATTATATATATGCTCTGCGGGGACAGTGGTTAACTTAGACTCAGGCTTGTAGCCTGATTATCTCAACCAAAAAGCAAATGCTGCAATTCAGCGGGTGGACTGAATCTTGAAACTTTCATCTCATCTGCTGGCCAAGCTAGTCCTGCTCGAAAAAGGATGTTGCAAGTTAGCAAAGGGTAAACTGTAAAAAACTGGATCGATTGAATACAGGATCTTTCTTTTCCACCTTCGCAGCAACTTCTCTGTTTCAGACCGTTAGAATACGGGTAGCGAGAAAGCACTCGCTCGTGGTGACCTAAATGCTTACTGGAACAGGGATGGTAGCTGACCAGGACTGTTATGTTCGGGGATAGGGTTAGCACACTGCACAAAAGTGTTTGATTCTGATTTATGTGGAGATTTGACATACAGAGATTTGCATTGAAAATTGGTTCGTATACTTTTTACCGTCTATATCCATGTATGTAAAGTTGTATATAGTTAAATAAATAATGTCTTGAATCCTTCTTTATTCCGCTTCCGCACCCAACGATATGATCCTCAGCGTATTTCTCTAGCTTGATCAATCCATTCTGTAGTGCTCATTTGGGATAATCTACTTAAAGCCCTGGCAAAAGCAAATTTCTCTTCGTCATTAGCGAACATGCTTGCCTTTTTCGCAATCAGCTTATCGAACCCATGTTTAACAACCAATTCATCATCTTCAAAAGTTTCCTCCGCACCTTTGTCTGATTGTTTCTTATATAACTGATAATTACCTTGGGGTAGATCTTCCGGTTCCACAAACAAATCCTTGAAAGAAGCTGCCGCCGTTACTGCTAACCTCCCGTGTGAATCGTACACAGCGTCGAGAAATGTAATGAATCTTCGAACCTGGTCACGGACATTTATGCTCAAGTAAGGAATATCTGTTATGATGAACGACTGAAATGATTCCGCAAGGGTAAGGTAATCTCCAGCTGCCATTGGTGTACCGCAAATTTCATGAAAAGTAAACTGTGCAATATAATGAGGTGAACACATAGGGACTTTGATTTTGCGGCCCCACACTTCCAACCTATAATCGGTCAATATATCTTTATTGATATTATCGTTATTGAAAAATTCATACCACGAATCAACGTGTTCCTTACAGTTTCTTTTGTTCGCTTTCAGATCCCATTTAACACCTGGTTTGGGGAAGCAATAAACTGGCGACATTGGTTTTGGTACTTTCCTGTAGTCCGTTGGACTATTCAAATAAATCACCCTGGTTTGTCTCTTGATTAATTGAATACAGGGGATGAAACTAACTCTCTGGATTCCATTCAAGTACAAATCATCCGGAGCTCTATTTGATGTTGCAAATAGTATCACTCCATATTCAGGCAGCAATAGAAGCATCATTAGTCTACGCAATAACATAGCATCTGCAACATCAGTAACTTGAAATTCATCAAAACATAGAATTGTGGAACTTTGTGCAATTTCTGCAGCAAGTAAAGGTATAACGTCCAAATCATGATGTTTATGTTCTATTTTCAACATATGGGATCGCTTATGTAAGTTTTGCATGAATTGATGAAAATGCAATCTCTTCTTTGGCAAACTCAAAGGTATGGTGGAATAAAATAAATCCATAAGCATGGTTTTCCCGCATCCTACATCTCCATATAAGTAGATACCTTTGATCTTATTGCTTTCAGTTAACAACGATTGTTCATCAATTTGTGGCTTTGAGTTTTTCCCAAAAAATGAACCAAATGCCTTTGCAAGTCCAATCTTAGGTTTCAAATCCGATATGGAAGGCGTCACAACTTCAGGTGGTTGATAATTTGACAAACTCTCATGTAATATAGACAACGAACTTATAATTTTTCGTTGATATGGATCGTCTCGAAGTTTTCCCTCGATTACTCGTTGATTATATAGTTCCAAAGGTGTTGAACGTAACACCAAGGACGTATGAAAAGATCTATTTATCAACCTAGAAGACGGTTTTAGCATTCTCGTTCTATGTATTTCGGCAATTATAACTAGCAAGTTGTTCATCTATATGACCATTAGGCCCCAGTTGTTGGTGTTCGAGAACTTTTTTTTAGCGACGGATGGGGTAACAATATATGACAAGATAGTTACAGAGAGAAAAAAATGCCAAATAATTGGAACAGACTACAATGAAATTATGAACACTTGAGCCACCGATCACCAGATTGTTACTACATCAATGTACTGGTCAAGCAGGGTTATTCTAATTTAGAAACGAAGTTCGATCACTTCTGCTGAACTTCAAGCTTCACTCAAGCAAATTCCCCACAAAGAAACACCGAAAAAAATAACACCAGTAGTAAAGAAGCAACATTTGAACAATACACTGTATAGAGTTGCACACGATCATAAATATAACAATGGTACTTCAATTCACACTTTGGTTGGGCATGTCGTGTTACAAGCATACGCAGAGAACATTTCAAAGAAATCCTCACGTTTGAAAAAGTTTTAATTTGAATGATGAATATCTTCGATTTTGATTGTGTAGATAGATGAAGAGACCCTATTCGAAAAGTCGAAGAGCTAGTTCCCTGTAATTACCAATAAGTCTAAGTATTTAGACCACTTCACGGTCAGCTACTTTTCAAACATCCTCTCTTTTCCTCACATTGTGTAAAATTTTGTTGGGCACACCCACTTTCCTTCTTGAATCCTTTCATCGGCTTCTGTAGTTACCTATCAAAGCAAATTCATGGTAGAAGAGTTGATTAGGAAACGAGAATGGTCGTATGAAAAGACAAATTTAGTAAGGGGATAGTGGGTGGGTGATCAAAAATTGTCTAGATAATTTCATCACAACTATTACAAAAAAAAAAGCACCAACTAACTAAATAAACTAATCAATAGCACGTTACTCAACCATGTCGAATTCACCTATACATCTCCACGAACTACTGGACATAACAACAAGACCCCACTCGTTCAAACAGAATCCCAATAGAAAAGTTGCTCCTAACCGTAGATATAAACCAAGCAGACAGTTAATAAGTGATGAAATCAAATATCTTCAAGCTAAAACATTAAAATTTGATACACCCACATATTTATCAGTTACTGCTCCACCAAGCTTGAAACCAAAAAAGCACTACTGTGATATCACAGGATTGGAAGGGAAATATAAGAGTCCTACAAATCAGCTTCGATTTCACAATATTGAAATATATCAAGAAGTAATTAAGAATATGCAACCTGGCGTTGATCAAGATTATTTGGAGTTGCGTGGTGCAAATGTAATATTAAAATAAATACATATCTATGTATACGAATTCACTATTTTTCCAATATTTTTATCAAATTTGGGTGATTGTAGATTGTCCAGACTCAATTTATTCAAAGGATTGAACATCGCTCTTAAGTAACATTTGTGGATATCCAAAAACAATTGGTTGAGCTTCATTTGATCAGGACTGTATTTCTGGTCCAACCCAACAATAATCTTCAATCCATTATTTGTTTCATATCCGTATACCATAACTTGATCTTGTATAAATAATAGTATTACCGAAATCTCATTCTTCGTCTGTTGTTGCTGCTGTTCTCTCAAACTCAATGATGTAGGAGATGCAAATATATCCAATGCCATGTGGCTCAAAAAATTGTATTTGAGAAATTTATTAGCATTGGCCGAAGTTGTTGTGTCATCAATATTGAATGCTTGGATATATAGTGGTTTGTCATTACGCGAAATTAGCGATATAAACTGAATTGAGTTATTTCTTGTGCCTTTGGTTGCACTATTCTCTATGTCTGAGTTCGTTGTGATTGGTGTACTGTCTGTCATTGTATGTTGGAGATGAAGATAACAACATGCCCTAAACAGGTCGAGGAAAATATATGACTGAGAGAACTGTTGAGCCTCACAGGTACCAAATTCAGCGATCGAACTCGATCAAGAAAACATCCGAAAGTAAATCATATTGTCCTCCAGGTTATTGTTAAATATAGTTTAACTGTTGGGCATCATTTGCATATATTCACCACCTTGTTTGCTATTCAACTTACTACAGAACCAGGTGACTCATCAAATTTTGATGACATCTAAGTTCTTTCCGGATTGTATAAGTTGATAGTTATGTACTATGTACTGAGATAGGAAAAACAATCGATACGCAGATATTAACCTGATTGTTTCTCAACTCATTACTATTCTCCTAGTGGCTTCATTTAGGGTTTTGCAAATTTTTAAATATAGAGTGAAGCAGAAAGAAGAACTAAATCGGGCTAAACAGTTTTCTATACAACCTCTTCTGCTAGCCTTTCGGCCTTTAAGCGTCCATGTAATTTGATGATTTCTCTATCCCATTCCTATTCGCTCTTCAAATCGGATTGTATTTTCGTCGATTGGCTACTATGACCCGTCTTGTTGTGTCAAACGAAGGTATCGGGTGTTCCTTTTATCATCCCCTCGTATTTGCGAAAAAAAGTTTGGAGGTTTTTGCTTGGATATGCCCCTCTCCGCACAATTTGCGTGCCAGTCACCTGTCACCCTTTCCAAGAACAAGAGCCAGCCGATAAATTTCATCATTCGTGCATTAAAATAATCTTGTGACACTACTTCATATCCATTCCCCATAGCCGATCAAATTCATATTCAATTTACAAATGAACCAGGCTGCGTTTGTTCGATTCTAGCATTTAAATTGTGATGGAGAAATGTGCGTCTTATTAACAACTGCAAAACTCCGCTTGCTCACGGAGATTAGTCTTTTTGGGGATCTTTCCTATTCCTCTCGAGATTCGACCGAAACACGAGGCACATCAATCAAAGTCCTATACATCTTGGAAAGGGAGATATGTAGAGGTACATCGAAGAACAGAGGTGCAAATCCTAGAGCGGTTGCAAGGTCAAGGTTCATGTAATTTCCATAGATACATAAATTGATCGTATGGTGATTTAGATCAAGGGACATGAACTCACTACAAAGGTTTTGTCAGGTAGTTAAATAAAGAAAATTTTTCCTCTTCCAAAGAATCTAGTTTCTTACACAAAAATTGAACACCTCCTTGCTTGTTCGTTCCTACTTTTTTGATCCCAGCAGAATTTAATTGTCCTTTAAACATACCTATCTCTTTATTTTCTGTCAAGTCAAAAGTCTTATATTCTGTTTAAGAGTTATATATATCCTAGAGTATACTCAGATCAGCTTTTAAGTTCACTATAGAAGTCTCCCCATATTATTTTCCCTGCTTCCTCGTACAACCCCCCTTTCTACTTAAACAGCAGCAACTATGGCTATTTTCAGATCCAAATCTTCCAACAAGACACCACAAAAATCCAGTGACATAAACATTCAAATATCTTCTAAAGATGAAGAACAATACAAGTTACACACTGCCAATGTTCATGATCCGATCTTGACAGCTGTCAATGAAGCACAACCTTTCGAGCAAGCAGCAAGACATGACGATAGACGTCCTTCGTATTTATCACATGATTCAGCGGATTTGAAAGATATATTTGGCCAATCCATTCACCAAACTGACATGTCAAATCCTACAAGGAACAGAAACGAGCGTCCCTTGGATACAATCCGCGCGTTCGAATATGCTATTACCGGTGATGTATCATATCGTGATCAATTGGAGAGTAATCGATTAGGTTGGGGTTTCCACGAAGACTTCCCATATTATAATTTGAATGGAGAAAGAGATGATCAAATCGGCTCGAGTAGACCAGTTATCAACTTTGATGACCAGCCTGTGTATCAGGCTGGAAATTACAGTGCCAGTAGTTTACAACCTGATGGTAATAACAAGAAGAAAAAAAGAGGTCTTTTTGGTAAGAAGAAATAAACCAACCCTGAGTTCATGGCTTTTTAATGGTTTGATGTTTTTATTTTTTTTATTGTATAGTAGCTTTATTTATAGTTCTAAATGTTGTATTTGAATTTTGTTTATCTAAGTCTATTTCTGACCAACACTTCCTGAATATGTAGTTGTATGCTAGAAACTGACTGGTAGGCAGTACCTGAATCTGTCTCCTTCTTCCGTCTAATTACATCGTATAAATAAGTTCAAAATTTGCGAATTGTAATATTAGTGGGGCTGAGCCTTGTTGAGAATCTATATCTATACATATACAATCAGTATGCTTGTATATCTATACGCATTGTTCTTCTTTTATCAACCTATCAACATAACTTTATAACGGTTTCATAATCTCTTCGTATAGCATTTTTTTCAAATCATCTATACTTAATTCATCTTTCTTTTTATCAAAATCAAAAAAATCTTCTGGGATTTTGTCATTTACTGGTTCATCATTTGGATCGTGATATAGTTTCAAATACGGATGCTTGAGTGCATCTTCTACTGTGATTCTTTTGGCAGGATTGAAAATCAAAAGATTTTCCAATAAATCAATTGCCAATGGATTTATATTTGGGTTATTATTGAATAATTCTTGAAATGGAATCTTTTTGCAAAATGGTAATGAGCGAATATATTCTCTGGCTCGTTTGGATTTGATGTTATAATAATCTTCCATATTGGGTGTACCAAGAATTTCCATGATTAACCATAACTGATTATGATAATCTCTACCCGGGAACAATGGACGTCCACTAAGCATTTCAGCTAAGATACAACCAACCGACCAAACATCAATTGCTGTAGTATACTCTTGAAATGTTAACATGATTTCAGGAGCTCGATACCATCTAGTCGCAACGTATTCGGTCATGAATCCAAAATTATCTTCCAGAGACGCAATACTTCTAGCTAAACCAAAATCACATATTTTCAAATCACAGTTTGAATTCAACAACAAATTCAGTGGTTTCAAATCACGGTGTAAAACATTTGCCGAATGCATTGCCTTTAATGCTCTCAAAGTTTGATATATGAAATACTGTATATGATCATCAGTCAATTTTTGTGTACGAATTACCCTGTGCAAGTCAGTTTCCATTAATTCTTGAATCAAGTAAATCTCTCCAAAGCTCTCATAATTTAAAGGTCGTTGAATGGCCAAAATACTAATAATGTTTTCATGATTGAAGTGTTTCAACAACTTGAGTTCTCTCAAGGTACGTAGACAAAGCATGCTTCTTTCAAATGGTTCAATTTTCTTAATGGCAACTTTTTGGTTTGATGGTTTATGTATGGCCGAACAAACGATCCCGTACGCACCTTCACCAACAATTTCTAGAATCTGATAATGATCGGAAACATTGAATGAAACTTGACGTTGAGATTGTTGGGATTGACTCTCGATACTCATGTGTAATTTTGGTATTCTGGTGTAGTCGCGGCGGATATAGTAAACTAAAACTAAATGATATATAAGTTAAATGTGGTAAAGGAGTGACTGTGTATATATTATTTAGTTTCTAATTTAACTATGTTATAGTCGAGACCTAGTTTCCTGAAACTTTTAACTTAATAAAAGATACCTTCTTCTTGTTTGGTTAGTGTAAACGAAAAGAAAAAGAAAAGAAAAAGAAAAAGAAAAGGAAAACTATAGGGAGACTTCTTGGTGGGAACTTATGATATTAATAACACCAATCGTCTGTTTGGAAACCACTAAAATGGAAATGGTTTTGATGTTATAATAATAATATAATAAATTTGAAGCAGGTGAGGTAGTAAACAGTACAGCACAATCTAGTGTAATAGAGAACAATACAATAGGGCTTACATCAATACAGTTAGGCGTATCTACAAAAATTTAAACTTCATATTCAGCACAATACTATGTTGCGTGCAAACAATTCTTTTGCTTCACTATTCAAACGGCATCTCATGACTCAGCAGTTCACGATACTCCTAACATCTGAGTCCTGCTTTCTGTGACCCTGAGCATAACTCCCTTTGAATCTTCTCCTTAATCCAATTAATCAAATGCATACTTGGAAGTGGAAGTCAAGAGATATTGACACAAACTCTAGTCCAGATCAGGAGTATCAGATTAGTTTCAACTGGGAATGTTGCTCAGGTACGCACTGTCACTGACTTCGAATCCAGTGATAGATCAGACTAATGAGGTCTAATTCAAAACAGTGACAGCTGAGATCACCCCTGGTGGTGCATCTCTCATTCTCATTCTCTCACTCTATATACTATATAGGATATATGGCATAGGTTGTAGTATACCCGGCAGAGAGCCAGGTATAATACCACACGGAGCCAATGCGGGATAGATCAGGTGACAACCACAATAGTAAATCGAAAGGTCAATAGCTGATTTACTACAGGAAACTACACGATTAGATTTATTAAAATTTTTGAAAAGGGATAAGAGATTGCATCCCTCCATATCATAAACAGACAACCAAATTTAACATCCAAAACTGATCTGGAGTTGTTAGTCTAATACAAGTTTATTTCACCATTTCATTTTGTTTCGTTCGAGAATTTTGTTTCAGATTTGTTAATTAGGCAACGCGACCGATAACCTTGGACTTTTTTTTTGCACCCAACACCACAATCGATTCTGTAGTCAGCTGTTGTTATTCTTTCATACCTCGTTGATGTTTAGTCATCAAATATTTCTCCTATTTTGCAATAAGGTATTTTCCTATTTGATAAATATTTGCACCCTTTAGTTCTCGCTATTAAGCGGGAGCTGAAAGGCACGAGTTCGTGCCAAAACGGTTATCAAACTTTATCTAAAACTACTGAATTTCCAATATAACCATGTATTAAATTGCTATAAAGGACGTTTAAACCTAACCTACTTTACCTCCTTATGCTCAGCTCTCTCCAATTGTCTTGATCTATCAAAGTACAAGTTCGGATGAGTAATATGCATACTTTCTTGTCCTTTTAACTGCTTTTTATGGGTCATTTCAAACACTCTTGTGCATGCAATGGTATAATCATGCTTATTCACATCATCAACTATGGTATTTATATCTTGTTGGTCACTGATTCCCATAGTGTTAAGATTACTTACTAAAGAATCAAGTGAAAAATCACGGTATGGGCATCCATGGTATTCCCCCTTACCTGGTTTTGGTTTTGAAAGGATAGTCGAGCAATCCCATGGTTTATAATTAATTCTTGCCCCTTCTAAACCAAACTGATGTCTAATATTATATTTGTACTCTTTATTAAATGTTTCCATTGACATACCTCCAGATTTAGTGAATTGCATGGACCAGAATTTCAAGGCCTCATCAACATTCAAGCCAATACCTTTGAGAAATAGGCCCAATTGCTGTCTACCACCATATTTCAAATGTGAATTAGCAACCATACTACGTTGCAAGTGTGTTGCACATAATGGATAATGCTTCGTGATTGTTGATGAGATAATTGATTTAGCATTGATATCAGTTGTTAATGCAGGATCAACTTCTGATTCATATTGAAAATTTGCAAAGTTACGTGACAAATTATTAAGTAACGGTAACAATCTATCATCTTCTTCTAATCTCGGAATGGTTTGGAATGTCTTGATTAATATTTGCGACAAATTTTCTTGAAACTCGATAGCTAGTAAATTTAATTGTAGGCTTGTTGGTAAATACCCATAACCCTGGTGTAGAAATATTGATCTATTACTAACTAAATAACAGACCTTTTCGAAAGGTAACTTAATAAAATTTTCCGTTAACATCATATGTTGTTTGATCTGTTCATTCGTCAAGTTCTCTCCGTCTAATAAAAATTGTTGTTTTATACTATTACCACTGGCAGAATATAACTTGTCAAACAATTCCAGTTTTTCTTGAGATGAAATGTATTTCCATTGCAATTTATACAGGTTCAATTCAATGAACTCTTGCTGTTCTTTAGGTTGTAATAAATTGTATCTTACTTTGAATAAGATGGTTTCGTTTTTGGTAAATTTTCTTCTCAACTCCTCACTTCTACAAAACACTAAGCGAAGGATAAAATGACTGTAATAATCCTTCATCCTTTCCTTGTCACAATCCGCTGATCCGCTAGGACTCAATGGTAAATATTTCAACAAAAGTGGTTTGATCGATGCTTCTATTTCTCTTTGTGATTTTGATCTAGCTATACATGACTCTATCTCGATTAAAACTTTCAATCTATCAATTGCCCATTTTTCAAATTCTTCTAGTGTAATCTCTTGATTTGGTGGCAAGTCATAAAAAGATACACGACATGAATATAGCGCTGGTATAGAGTAGGATACAGAAGATTCCTTAGAACTGTCTTCAAAGTTTCTCCTTCCTGCTGTTCTTCTCTTGACTTGTCTAAACATGATTGACTGAAAGAGAAGTTTAAAATGGTTGTATAAATCTCTTGTTTGTTGATATGACTATCGAGCCAAATATTATACACCACGCGTCGCGTTGAGCTGAATAGAGAGTTTTTCTGTGTGGATTGCACGTCCATGCAAGTGTTCAGTGTTCAAGAGACAGGAGAAGCAAGAAGACGAAAAAAAGCTCCATCAGTGAAGGTGTTGCCAAACCTGTACCAACGACTTATCTCCTCATTAATTGCATCAATCAATCATGTCTGATGTTAATATAGATTCAGGACTATTTTACAAGAGATTATCGATTCTCCAGAAAAATCTCAAGTCAGAAAATGTTCCTCAAGGTTTGATCATAGTTGGTGCAAGAAACGATGATAATACTTACAAAAAGTCAACAGTTTTACAAAACTGGTTATTAGGCTACGAGTTTGTTCATACTGCCATCTATGTTACCCCTATGAGGTGTATATTTATCACGTCCGAAGGGAAGGCAAAATATTTGAAAAACCTTACAATCAAACCAGATACTGTTGAATTATGGACTAGAACTAAAGATGTTGAAAAGAACAAGCAATTATTTACTAGTATACTTGATGATATGAAGAAAGTGGATAATCAGTACGGTACTATTATCAAGGATAAATATGAGGGCAAATTCGTTGAAGAATGGAAAGAAGCTAGTACAAATTCTGGATTAACTCCAATTGATATATCACTTGTGCTTTCCAAATCGATGGAAGTTAAAGATTCCGAAGAGTTCAATAACACCAAAATTGCATCAAATGCAAGTGTTACAATGATGGATGCATTTGCAAATGAAATGATGGTTGTTGTTGACGAAGAAAAGAAAATCACCAACTCACAATTGACTTATCAAATTGAAGATAAAATTGAAAATAATAAGTGGTATTTAAAATCTAAATTAGGCAAGAGTCTATTACAACCCTTAAAAGATTTTGATCCTGAATATCTTGAATGGTGTTATTCTCCAATTATACAAAGCGGTGGTGAATACGATTTGAGACCAAGTGCTTTATCTACGGAGAAGTTATTAGTCGGTGACGGTGTAATCCTTTCTCTGATTGGTTTAAGATATAAATCATATTGTGCAAATGTTGGAAGAACCTTCTTGATTGATCCACCAAAAGAAGTTGAAGGTAATTACGACTTTTTGATGAAATTGCAAAACCATATATCTAAGAATCTTTTAAAAAATGGGGTTGCGGCAAACAAAGTGTATTTTGGAGCGTTGGAATTTATTAAAAAAGAGAAACCAGACTTGGCGGATAAGTTTACCAAGAATTGTGGTTGGTTAATAGGTATCGAATTCAGAGATTCTTCCTTCATTTTGAATGCTAAGAATGAAAGAAAATTAACTGATGGACAAATTATATCATTGACCATTGGTTTCAATAATTTGACTGATAAGAAAAAAACCTATTCGTTATTATTAACGGACACTTTCAAAATTGGTAATGAGGAACCAATTTTATTAACAAATTACCCAAAGCAGAAATCGGATATCTCATTCTACTTTAACGAAGATGAAGACAAGTCCAACATAAAACAAGAAAAAAAGACAATCGAGCTTAACGACAATTCCAAAATTCTTAAATCTAAATTAAGACATGAAAACAATAACGCCGATGATACAAACGCTGAGAAAGTGAGACAACAAATTCAAAGTAAGTTGCATGCAAAGAGAACGCAAGAGGGTTTAGCAAGATATTCAAAAGCTGATGCAACTGATTCTTCAGACTTCAAACCGGTGTTCAAAAAATATGAATCTTATGTTCGTGAATCACAGATTCCAAATTCTGTAAGTGATTTGAAAATCCATATTGATTATAAAAACCAAACAATAATCTTACCAATTGCTGGTAGACCAGTTCCGTTTCACATTAATTCATACAAAAGTGGATCACAGAACGAAGAAGGTGATTTCACGTATCTCAGATTGAATTTTAATTCACCTGGTGCTGGTGGTAATGTCACAAAAAGAACAGAATTACCATATGAAGACTCCTCTGATAACACCTTTTTAAGATCTATCACAATTAGATCAAGAGATCGTCAACGTATGGTGGACGTGTACAAAGCTATACAAGATTTGAAAAAAGATTCAGTGAAAAGGGAACAGGAAAGAAGACAAATGGCTGATGTTGTTAGTCAAGCCAATTTAATTGAACTAAAAGGCTCGCGAATGAAGAAATTAGAAAATGTGTATGTCAGACCAACTCCAGATACAAAGAAATTAGGCGGTGTATTACAAATTCATGAAAACGGTTTGAGGTATCAATCTGGTTTCAAGACTGATCAAAAAGTTGATGTATTATTTTCAAATATTAAACATCTATTTTTCCAGCCATGTAAAGATGAATTAATTGTTTTAATTCATTGTCATTTAAAAAATCCTATAATGATAGGTAAAAGAAAAACATTTGATGTTCAATTTTATAGAGAAGCCAGTGATATGGCATTTGATGAAACTGGAGGAAGAAAGAGAAGATACAGATATGGAGATGAAGATGAATTGCAACAAGAACAAGAAGAAAGAAGAAGAAAAGCATTATTAGACAAAGAGTTCAAAAGTTTTGCAGATTTGATTGCAGAATCATCGAATGGAATGGTTGATTTAGATGTTCCATTCAGAGAATTGGGATTTCAAGGTGTTCCATTTAGATCTTCTGTATTATGTATCCCAACCAGAGATTGTCTTGTTCAATTGATTGATCCTCCATATCTAGTTGTTACATTGGAAGAAATTGAAATTGCACATTTAGAAAGAGTTCAATTTGGTTTAAAAAACTTTGATTTAGTGTTTGTTTTCAAAGATTTTAGCAAACCAGTAGTACATATAAATACGATACCAATGGAGTTGTTAGAAGATGTTAAATCTTGGCTCACGGATGTTGATATTCCAATTAGTGAAGGTCAAATGAATTTGAATTGGGCACAAATTATGAAAACTGTGCAAGCAGATCCTTATCAATTTTTCATAGATGGAGGTTGGTCATTCTTAACTGGTGAAGGTGAAGACGATGAAAGTGAAGAGGAAGAACAAGAAAGTGACTTCGAAGTAAGTGATGAGGATCCTCAGGATGAGAGTGAAGTAAGTGAAGAAGACAATGATAGTGAGGATGACTATTCGGGTAGCGGTAGTGAGGATGATATAAGTGACGAGAGCGGTGAAGATTGGGATGAAATGGAGAAAAAAGCAGCAAAAGCCGATCGTAACTCTGGATATGACTAAAAGAAATTGTCTCTTCTCTGCACATGTATAAATATAAATACTCTAAAGCTGTAATTGAACACTTTATTCTAGGATAAGTCGATTGACAGCCACATATCTTTGAAATTCCACCAAGAAGCACCGGAACCACAAACTCCAACCCAAAATGGAGATAAGCAACCTTCTCTCAAAGACCAATGCAAAACTAACGGTAATTGAATCACATTTTTGAATAATAGGATTTTCCAATTTTTGTCCCACTTACTCATTGGGGTTCTTCTGATGATTTCCATAATTTCAATGACTAAGTAGGCACCCCAAACTCTGCAACATAAAATATAAGTCTCCATAGACCACCAAGGATTGTCACCGGTCCCAACCCAGTCATGGTCAGTGAGCCAACCTGCATTTTCTAACAATTCCAAAATCAAGCAATTCATGGCTTGCAAGAAATTGATAAATCTAGTGAATTTAGAAATTGGATTAGTTGGATCCATCCATGCTTGAAACTCGCCTATTACCCATGGCATGTACTTGATAGAGTCAGTCAAACGGGTAAAGATTCTGATATCTGCAAGATACGAGTTGATTTTCTTCAAATGGAAGGCTAAATTTGATGGCTTACCCTCAGTATAAACTGGCTTTGTTTGACTGAATATCTTGCTCTCAACATTGAACCCCAAAGCTGTTCCAGACCGTTTGACAAGTTGCAATAATCTGTACTGCTGACATTTCAAAAAGTATAAGATTTTGGACTTGTTGTTGAGAATGGCGGAGACTAATAATGTAAAGTAGCAAATGAAGTATAGGTTTGTATCAACTGTGGAAGACTTTGATAATATTTTATCGTTGATTTCTTGATAGAACTTTCTACTAAAGATCGATTTCTTCAAAGCGGCTTGCAATTTCAACAACGTGCTTATCGGAAATGGGGTGAATGGTTTATGAGGAGGTACTATTGTAGCTATGGCTGATATGGACATGATTGAAAAACCCTTGATCTGATCGTCAAGTGTGTGATACGAAGATGTCTAGCTTTTTTTTGGCTGCTTCTCTTTTTGTGGATTCTGATTTATGGATTCTGGGGTTGAATTTAAGATTTCTCTTGGAGGAATTTTGATTTGAGAGCAACCGCCAAGGGGTTAGGTTATGTATTAATGCTTCGATGTCTGCTTAAATTTTGTTTCGTCGGTAGATTTCCTCTACCAGTCCTATCAACCCCATTACTACAGAGCCAAGCACCGAAAGAGCACAAGAGTTGACGGAGTTTCAGGCACATGAAATATTCTACTTTTTTCTCACTTCAACACTATACAAGTTACCAAACCTGATCTAAAAAGTCTAATTTAAATCTGGTATACCGTCAGACAACCTTGTAGTTGTCACATCTTGTTTTATGTTACTCATATGACTTTTAAGTTGCGATAAAGCAACACCTTCTTTTCTGGCGTATATTTCTCGTGCATGTTGATCAGCAGAACCTACAGTCTCTAAGATTAGTTCGTTTATTTCTTCAACATCGTCTTGGACTTGTGGTAAGAATAAATTCAAAATGACTCCCAAAAATCCAGTGACTGCGAAACCAGTTTCCATAACAAGGACAATGGCATTGAAGAAACCTTGCAATGAACGATTATCACCATGATACGTAAAGACATTGGAAAACCAGTTGGTGACTAATGTTGCACCCAAACCTGGGATTAATGAAGCTGTCAAGACGAATCTGTCTCGTCTTGTGAATTCAGTGGTTGAAATAATTTTTATACCTGATACCATAACTGAACAGAAAAGAAATGAAGTCATACCCCCCAAAACCGGTTTGGGGATGGAAATGATTGCACCAGCAAATTTGGCAAAAATGCCCATGATAAGCATGAAGAATGAACACCAATAACCGACTCTCCTATTGGCACATTTTGTAATTGAAATAACACCATTGTTTTGAGCGAAAACTGATACTGGAGTAACTGTCATCAACCCTGCAATTAATCCAGCGCAACCATCTGCTAAAACACCACCTTGAATTCTGGACTCGTATAATTCTCCTTCAACTTCTAATCTAGAAACATCAGATGTAGCAGTAATATCACCAATACATTCCATCATCAAAACGATATATACGGCTAGAAAAGGTAGAACGATTGGGCCATAAACTTTCAATTTGAAAGTGTGCACCCAAATAAAACTTACTGGCGAAGCAGCATCAACGTTGGTGGAACTGAAATATCCACATGCAGCAGCTACAATACAACCAATTAATAAACCAACAATAACTGCACAACTTTTCATGATTGGAGCACCAAATTTTTCTGCCAAAATAATCGAAAGGTAAACTAGAAATCCCAAACCTACAAATTGTGCTGAACCCCAGGGTAATGAATGTTTCCCGATGGTACATGTTTCACCTATACAACTTGAACCTCCAATCCAATCTTGAAACCCACTCTCTACTAAATGAACACCGATTAACATAACAACAGGTCCGGTAACTAATGGTGGAAAAATTTTCTGCAACGTCTTTGCAGGCATGAATGATAATAAAATCTCCAACATTGCACAAACACTCCCAGTCGCCAAAATCATGCCATAACCGTCGGGACAAGCCAATCTAGTACCATCAGCAGCAGTAGGACAACTTCCATCTGCATACATTATAGGAAATGCATTGGTGACAATAGTAATAGTTGCAAAACTAGTTCCTACAACAGATAATAGCCCGGTACCCAAATAGTATTGCGTTTTGAATATGTGGAATCTCGTGATTTGAACAGTTGATAGTATACCAGATACAATCAAAGAAGCACTCACAAGATATTGCTGCAATTGTGGGGACAAATTTGCGTTACTTGATATAATGATTGGTGGTGTAACAACACCAGCAAGCATGGCTAATGCATGTTGGAAACCTAAAATTGCACCTAAGAGAACAGGCATATCTGAGTTCAAACCAAAAAATGGCTGAGTTTTGGGTTCCTTGGTGACAAATGGTATATCTGGCATGAACAAATACTTGTAGTCATAATCACCTAAGAGACCTTCGACAGTTGTCCATTTGCGGATCAGTCTTTTGAGCGCTTGCTGTATGTTGTTCATGGCCGTGAATAGTGCTGAAAAATAACCTCCAAGATCTGAGTGGGAAAATCACTCGAGATATATATAGATATGAATCTGATTGACTGTTATCTTTGAAGTCAACAGATTTGGAAACTGATAAATGAAACTGGATTGAACGGACTTGCACAAAAGAAGTGGGCCCTGAAAATTTAGCCAGTTGAAATTATACGCACGTCTTATCAGCAGCAATAATGGTGAAAAAAAAATGAATAGGAAAATCAACGAAAAGTGCCAGCTATTTGAATCAACTTCTTTCCCCACCTGAATCCACCTAAATTTACTACTTTCATGTTTGTCTCTTAGTTGTATGATACGTAATATGAGTGCAATACATATTTGGCAAGTCATGCGAACTAGCAACATATCGAGTAAAAAGATAATGGACATCTTCTCCTGCCTTATCTGGCGTTCTGTGTAACGACTGGCACGAAAGTGCTGTTCTTTTTCTTGCGCCCACGGCCATCTCCTTGGGTCAATATGTACAGTGTCTAATATCTGACTCCTCTCCATTTTGGGCTTTTCTTCAAACGCAAATAACGAGATGAGATTGCGTATCGCTGCAGTTTAGTAAGGCTTGTTCATAATTATGATAAGCTTCGATAGTTCAAATTCAGGCAGAGAGTTCTGGGTGCAAAATTTTATGACTGACTATACAGTAATGAATGTTGACTAAGATAAGATAATCATAGGTCCAAACTTTGGAAGGAAATACGCGAAGCAGAATATTTAAACAAGACAATTTCAATTATGGGGTAAAATTTGTGAACAATTGTTCATCCAGTTGTAAATCTACCTTTTGTGAACATCAACATCGTTTGAAACGGAGTCTAATTCATATGAAAAAAAGAACGTTTTCGTTTATACCACATTGTGGGGAGCCTATTTTTTCAAGGCGTATGTGGTATATTTAGCATATTGAGACCAGCAGAGTGAAAAAAAACCGATCGCTACGAGCTCTATTTCAGCAATACATATTCCTCCATACTTTCAAAAGTTTTGGCGAAGCAATAGCCTAGCACATTGCTGTTAGCTAAGCTGGTTTCATGGGGCAGGCCACTTGAGCAACAACGCTAGCAGCCGCAGTCAAAATCCTAACCCAAATCAGTATTCAACCTGTCGATTAAAATGTAAATGGTGAATTAAGAAGTGCATGCAACTACGCCTTTCCCGATATACTACCCTACTTTTTCATACTTAGATCTTCGATAACTTTCTTTTTGGTCCAGATTTGACTTAACCCACTGGTTGCAGTGAAGAAACTATCGCAGCGATTTGTTAAACTTTGACATATTTAAAATATACTCTAACCATTGGATATTCTTGCACCTGTGGATCGTAATCAGTCACAAAGTCATCAGTCACAAAGTCATCAGTCACAAAGTCATCAGTCACAAAGTCATTTACAGATCTAAATGAAAGAGTCAATACCCAATTTTCACAATACGTTATCCATCTTAATACACATACTGGACGTAAATGAGGTGAAAACAAGTATAATAAGACAATGGAAATTTAAGCAGCAACAAACAAATCGCTTTACCGGTCAGCTTATGCATCGGTGATCTCAAGCGCATTGCCAGAGTGTCCTCTAACAAGCAGAAATCCGAAATTATAGAAATAAAAATCACGGTTAGAAGAATGTAACATGACGATTGAATTTGGTCATCAACCCCATTTAAGTTAGTGTTGGTTCTATGTCTCTTCAGTACTCAACAAACAACAAACAATAAAAAGGGGGCTGCGACGTATAACCAAAGCTCTCAAATAAAACCGTGCTAAGCAAAGAATACAGAAACGAATGGTACAATTTAGCATTTCACACGATGAATTACTGCAAATGGATGCAGCTTTCGTCAAAGAAAGTTTAACACATCTTACATACACAAACTGATCTCCGCCCCAACCTTGTCAATCAAGTAAAAATGTTTTGCACGATAATCCTACAATCCTATGTCCTAAATTGTATTTTATGGTTTGAGGCTGGGGAATGTGAACGGTACCATGTATTAGTGGATAGAAATTCACTAGCCCAGGAGCAGAGCCGAATGTAGTTCAGAGGAGAGCAAATGTATAGAGAAACTCGAACGGACTGACTCCGCAAGTCAGCCACATACACCATGTAACCAGCTTCTGGACTGCGGAAATATGTTGTTTCTTTTCTATATTGATCTCTTGTACAAACTTTGCTGGACTGCATATTTTTACTAGTCCTTTATATCGTCACTCTAATTCCAAAAGCATGTCTACTCAAAAAAAGTCCGATCCTACGGTAAAGGAATAATCAGCACATAATTCTTTGATACGAAAGCAACTTTGTCTGCCGATGAAGTGGAGCATAAAGCTATGCAACCAGGTCCATACTAAAAATCTGAACTATATCTGGTTACATAAACAGAAGCTAATAATATATAATTCACAATTCCTATTTGGAATAGCTTGTCGGACAAGAAAAAACACCAGCTTTGTTCTTCCTTCCTGCTCACCACAAAGAGACTGTAGTGTTTGCTTCATTCGGCTTTACACTGGTTCACATCGCATCATCCATAAAATATCACAGCTGCTGACACTCTTATGGAGTTGTAAATTCTTCTCGCTATCGTCGCTGTATCTATTTCCATTTCCCAGATTTATATTCTTTTCAAACAGATTCAATTCTAAACGGTTATCCATCGCTATAGCCGAGAGTTTAACCAAACTTGCCTCGAGTACAATCTATACATCAATCGAAATCGTCATAGTATTTGCAATTTACTTGACCTTTTGCTCAGTAGAACTCAAGCGACAAGAAAGTATATACTACTACCTAGACCAAGTGGTGTTGTTACAGAAACTACATTCACCCTCCACTTCATTGTTCAATATAAAGTCCATGTTATGATGTATGAACCATCACTACCAATAATATCGGCGTCCGCGTATATCAAAAGATTTTTCAATCTTATACTCCATCAAGGACGGAAAAGGCTACAACTTATCCTTCTCTCAAGTTTGATACTCATTGTGACGTTTACGTTTATCACTTCCAACCCATCCCAGTCCAGGATGCATAGGTTTTCATCAAAGCTCAATGCATTCGATCAGCTCGTATATGGTATCTATGGCGGTTCAGGTGACGTGTCTCAAAGTGAAGACCCCGAAAAATTTTTGAATATAAAGGTTGATGAGTATGTCAAAGAGAATAGAGATATAGAAGGTAAATTTTGGTTAATCGATACAAGTATCAAAGATACAACTGTTGAAATACCGTTTTATTATAATGAGAATAATGAAATGCAAAAGAAGAAGCCATCAATACAACCTTTTGATCCAAGATTCACACTAGGAATGTATTATTATTATATGAATCAGCAATTACGTCTACATCCAAGAACTCCGGTTGAAATTCCATTCAATTGGTATGACTGGGTAGATTTGTCTGAATTGAATAAATACCTTTTGGCATCTAAAGAACAGAAACCAGATTGTAATTTCTTGGATGCGACAAAAGATGCAAAAAATTTTGAAGAGAAACAAAATCGGTTGAAAGACTTGGAGAATCAATGGGATGAGAACAAGAAGAAAGAAGAAGAGCAAAAGAAGAAAGAAGAAGAGCAAAAGAAGAAAGAAGAAGAGCAAAAGAAGAAAGAAGAAGAGCAAAAGAAGAAAGAAGAAGAGCAAAAGAAGAAAGAAGAGCAAAAGAAGAAAGAAGAAGAGGAAAACCGTAAACAACAGGAACAAGCTCAAAGCAACGGTCAAGCTCAAGGCAACGGTCAAGCTCAAGGCAACGGTCAAGCTCAAGGCAACGGTCAAGCTCAAGGCAACGGTCAAGCTCAAGGCAACGGTCAAGCTCAAGGCAAGCAAATCACAAAAAGGCTGAATATTCCGGAACCTAAAAATTATTGTAGCCACGATTCTGGATTACCTCCAAACCATGACGACAATCATTCGCTCCATCCAGGTTTCAATGTATTTCAAAATCCAGGTAAGACAACCCAACAAAAAGCAAGATTAGCAGGTAAATCATTTCTTTATACTTTTGCACCACCGCCTTCTCTGATCATATTTTTAACCAAAGAAGGTGTGTATACTGTTGGCATTAAATCCAACACAAAACTTCTCAATAACCAGATTCCAGAGAACTATTTGAAAGAGAAGAAAGATAACAAGTTGGATGTATTAAAAGAATTCCATAATTTGAAGAAAAAGTTCAAGCCTGAAACTCATAATGTAAAGAATGACTATCAAATCAATATCCCCGAGCTGGATTTTCATTTCAATGGTGATGCCATGATAACGAGTTACGTAAGACGCAATAATAAAGGTGAGACTTTAACAAATAAAGAAAAAAAGTATTTTGCAAGTTTGCAACATTCAGCTCATGTACTTGCTAATGGTAACCCACCTAAATATTTTGCAGAATCTAGATTGATTGATACAAACCTTGGTGATCATTATGATTGGAGGTTTTTTGATGGAATTATGCATGGCACAATTGAACAAGACTTGACATTACATAGATTGGTAAGAACTTGGTTATCATTCACTAGAAAAACTGGTATTAATACCTGGATCGCACATGGCTCCTTATTATCTTGGTATTGGAATGGTATAGCTTTTCCATGGGACAATGATGTTGATGTACAAGTACCGATCATGGATTTGAACAAATTATCTTTGGAGTATAATCAGACTTTGATTGTTGAAGATCCCGAAGATGGATTTGGTAGATATTTCCTTGATTGTGGTACTTTTATAACTTTAAGGGAAAAGAAAAACGGTGAAAACAATATTGATGCCAGGTTTATCGATGTTGATACGGGGTTATATATTGATATAACTGCGTTGGCTGTGTCAAATAGCGAAACACCAAAAGAATATGAGGAGTTAGGATTACCTCCATCTTTCAAGAAAGACGAAAAAAATTGGAAACAGGAAAATGAAATATTAAAAGTTTACAATTGTAGAAATAACCATTTTGCATCATATGAACAATTATCACCATTGATCAAGACCTTAGTAGAAGGAGAAATTGGTTATGTACCACATAGATACACTGAAATATTGTCTAAAGAATATTCCCATGGTTTGTTATCAAATACTCACAGCGGCTATGTATTTTTACGAAAGCTTCGGTTATGGATAAAAGAAGAAGAGTTGTATTATTTCCTCAAGGAAAGAACCAAATGGAAAAATTATCATACTTATGACTCCAAAATTCTAGAAGATCCCTCTGCTGCACACATTGATTATTCATATATATTATCCGAAGAAGAATTAAGGAAATTGAAACATGCGGGAAAAAATCCGTTTAAGAAAGTCGATCCAATAAGGTTAACAAAACCTCAAATTCAAAAAGTTTTGACAATGGATGAAAATGAACTCCTTGAACTTTTACAAAATGATGAAATACTAATGAGTTACTATACATCCAGAGCTTTCACCGCGCATCACGAAGAAGAAATAATGAAATTAGCATATGGTAAATCAACTGCTAAACTAATGTCACATGTTGCTGATTTCCCACCTTTGAAATATGAACCTAAATTGTACAAATTGAAGCATGATTCTGATTCATTTGAAGAAAAGTGTCAGAGGTTTTTAGCATTACAGGAAAGTTATGAGAGTGGCAATGGTGAGAGTCACTTCACGATCAAAGATGATTCTTTTCAATTCGCATTATAGCATTTTTAATTGCGTTTTTATTTACATTTCTGTATAATAAATGTTAGAGTACATAAATGTATTACTAAAGATCAAGTTTCATTCAATCTCTTTACTTTAGACCAACCTCACATCACTTCTGGTCAAAATTTTGAACAGCACTCAAGCCCGCAAATGCACGCAATATTATACGTGATCTTTGGTGTATCCAAGTAAGTACAACAAAAACTATTATCACGAACTTAATTCATTAAAAAACATCTATACCTATTAACGCCTCTATAAAAATTTCCTAGGATTGAGCATTGGTTTGTTCTGATAATTTAGCTTGAGCAACCAAGTTTGAAGGAGCATCCATTCTTGGTAACATTACTTCAATCATTCTAATCTTATCAGGTTTGGCAAATCGGTTGTTAGTGAACAAATTGTTCAATTCGCCAACGGTACTAATACGTAATGCTTCATAATCTTTGGCATTGAATAAAGGCAACAATTGCAAGTTATTCCATGGTTGGATATCATTGTAAGTTGCATTCATACCGTGAATCAATCTTTCAATTGTGTAACCATCATTATTCAACACGAATAAGTATGTGTTATTACATTCCCATTTACACAAGGTTGAAATTTCTTGAACCGTTAATTGTAAAGAACCATCACCTACAAACAAGATGACTCTCTTATTTGGATCTATTTCTTGAGCGGCCATAGCTGCACCACATGTGGCACCAACAGTATAACCAATGGAACCCCAAAGAACTTGAGAGATACCAATGGTGTCGTTTGGGAATCTGGATTGAACAATACCGAAAGCGGAAGTACCTGTTTCGGTGATGATAATATCACCTTCTCTGAACCATGATGATACTTTAGTCCATAAGTATTCTTGGGTTAATGGAGTTTCAGCTGGAGCTGGAGAGGCGATTAATCTAGTGGATGGAACAGGACTTGCAACGTATGATGGATTGATTGATGATTGAACGGTTGTTAATAATTTTTGTAAAGCTTCTTTCATTTGAACACCTGGGAATGTCGCTTGTCTAATTTTGGTATAATCAGAATGGAATTCAACAATGTTCTTGGTCTTATAACCATATGAGAAGGATCCAGTATTGAAGTCAGATAACAAAGCACCAATGGATAAGATCAAGTCAGCACCTTCAACGGCTTCTTTAACTTCTGGTTGTGATAAAGAACCGACGTATACACCACCAAATCTGGGGTGCGATTCATTGATACCAGATTTACCCATTGGAGTAGTAAATACAGGAAATTGAGTCGAGTCGACTAACTTGGACACTTCTTCTTTACAGTTATGTCTAGAAGCACATGCATCGACGAGGACTATTGGGTTTTTAGCTTCGTGGATTAACGACTTGATACTTTCAATGACTTCTTCTTGAGCATCTGGGTCATTTGGTTTCAATGACAAGTCTAATGGGGTTTCTAATAATGATGCAGGAACCATTAAATCAACTAAATTTGATGGTAAACCAACGTAAACTGGACGTTGATAAATGTAGGCTTCTCTTATACATCTGTCAATTTCAGCTGGAGCAGTGTTGATATCAGCAATGAAAGCACTAGTTTGAGAAATGTTTTTGAACATTCTGTGGAAAACAGTGAAATCACCATTACCTAATGTATGATGTAACAATAATTGTTTAGCTTGAGCAGAAACTGAAGGTAATCCAACGATATTCAAAATTGCACAATGTTCGGCAAATGATCCAGCAATTGCATTAGTTAATGATAATTCACCAACACCGAAAGTTGAAACAACAGCAGCAATACCTTTAACCCTGGCATAACCATCTGCTGCATATCCTGCATTCAATTCGTTTGCATTACCTGCCCACCTCATACCATCAATTTCATAGATTTTGTCCAATAATGATAAATTAAAATCACCTGGTAAACCAAAAATGGTATCAACCTTCAACTGGTGTAATCTTTCAAAAAGATATCTACCTAAAGTAATTTCAGACATTGTTTGTTGAGTTTTGTAAAAATATGATTGTTTGTGAGTATTGATGCACACTAAGAAAACAAAATAGATAGTACTGTTGGATTCTTGTCTCTATTTATAATAACTTGAAACACAAGGAGTGATCACATGGTTTGTGTTGTCCGGATCATCTCATTATCAAGTTTCAACGTGTACCTGCTTGTTCAATGCATGGAATCAGTTGATATCCCAATCTAAATATGTAACATGTCTATTGCAGCAACAAAAAAGCCTTCCGGGAACACACGACCTTTGCCGTTCATTGGCTAGAAATTGAACACCTAGGCGCTGTAAAAGCATAGTTTGTTAACTAAGCGTTTAGTCTAAGCGCATATTCACTGGCATGGAGGTTTCATGAGGTGATGGTTGCAATTGCAGTTTGGAATAGTTAGGGAAAACAGTTCATTGCATACAGAC
This sequence comes from Nematodospora valgi, assembly GCA_030565165.1. NCBI lineage: Eukaryota > Fungi > Ascomycota > Pichiomycetes > Serinales > Debaryomycetaceae > Nematodospora > Nematodospora valgi. The sequence goes on from JAJMBF010000024.1 coordinate 141,570, forward strand.
TAACTTCAGTTATTAGAGTAATTTATTAGTTTAGAGATTCCTGTGACAAAGGCGTTGAAGAATTTACAAGACTTGAATTTTGAATCACTGTCCCAGTGATGGGTATAGCATTCAAGATTCAGAAGTCACGATGACTAGGAGTTTTGAAAAATTGTTTTCTGATGATACTCTCTCTACAACAAGTGAATGCCCTCTTAACCTTCCCCCTCCCCCCACTTACACTAGATGTTCAAAACTTAGTCTTTGAACTGGAATTATATCCATTCAATATGTTTGGGTAGATCAAGAAGTCATTTGCCTGTTTACAGTTAGTTGCTTAGAAACGTGGTAATGTAACTCATGGTTTGCTCAGTCAGTGAGCCGCAATGTCTTCCCGTTTAGTATATATCCTCAAATCGTAACAAGCTGTCGAGAAGAAAATAAAAAGAAGTTGAAAACGTGAAAGTCACACTTTCATTAATTCAACTTAGACTCCATTATATACCATCTTTAGCTGATACATCTTTTACTATTTTTGCAACCAAGCATCTCCCATATAATAAGTTTATTACTTCTCACAGATACTAATGGTATGTATATTTTAGAGAATTAGGGTGTACGGGTTTAATCAGTTGTTGGTTTATAATCGGGTAGTTTTGTTTTGCACCACCCTCCTCGTGACCCCGACATAAAACCCGATTATATACACTCTAGTTCATCAACTTCAAAGATGATACTAACTACTGACAATCACAGCTGTCCAAAAGACCGTTAGAGGAATCGACTGATAACAGGAAGAAAGTCGGAAGAAATTCAAGAGATGATATTGAAATCGATTCCGAATTGTTAGAACAACAATCATCATATGTGAAGGGTGAAGAAGTAGATAATGATGAAGAAGTCCGAGGGGCTAGTGCTGGTTCCGCTGATCAACAACATGCTCGAGAGCAACAAACACAAGCTCAAATTGATGCTCAACAACAACAGCAGCAACAGCAACAGCAGCAACAGCAACAGCAGCAACAGCAACAGCAACAGCAGCAACAGCAGCAACAGCAACAGCAACAGCAGCAACAGCAACAGCAGCAAACCCAGCAAGCGCAACAGGCTCAAGATCAATTGCAACAACAACAGCAGATTTACCATCAAAACTATGGTAAGCAACAAGAGCCACAACCTCAACAAAAGCAACAACTGCCAGCATCTGAAGCAGACCAACTGCAACAATCACCATCTCAACAACAATTCACAGAAGGAAGCCCTTCACAAATTAGACAGGCACCATCTGCAGATAAGCCACAGCATGGCTCGGAAGAATGGCATAGACAAAGAAAAGAAAACCACAAAGAAGTGGAAAGAAGAAGAAGAGAAGCCATAAATGTTGGAATTAAAGAATTAGCTGAGCTAATTCCAACTACTGATACCAACAAGGCCCAAATTTTACAAAGAGCTGTTGAGTACATTAAGAGATTGAAAGAAAATGAAAATAACAATATTGAAAAATGGACTTTGGAGAAGTTGTTAACTGAACAAGCTGTATCTGAATTGAGTGCTTCAAATGAGAAATTAAAACATGAGTTGGAAAGAGCTTATAGAGAAATTGAACATTTGCGAGGTGAAAAGAAATGAAGAAGGAAATCATAGTTTCTTTCTACTGTTATTATTATACCTTATTGGTAACTGTTTGAATAATTTTATATATTTAGTGTATCATGTTGTTTTCTGTTGTTTTCTGTTTCATTTCATGTACGAAATACTTCTATTTTACTGCGAAGAGAACGACAGACTTAACCAAACTAGACAAAAAAGTATTATTTTCCTGTAATATTATTTGAAAGTAAAACATCTTCTTCTCATTACAACTACATTGCTCATAGGACATAACTTGTATTTAGAGTAGCATCATGGGTGTCCCATTTCCAGATATAGATCCCTATGAAACATTAGGAGTAGATAAAGATTCTTCTCCGATATATATCAAGAAAACTTACAAGAAACTATGTCTTAAGTTTCATCCAGATAAAATACAACAAACTCAGGAAAACATCGAAGAAGATGTTTTCACCAAAATACAATTTGCATTCAGTATATTAAACGATCCAATAAAAAGACAAAGATATGACTCTACAGGCTCTTTGGCTGAGCATAATCTAGATGATGAAGGTGAGGGTTTCAACTGGAAAGAATATTTCGTAGACATGAATGACAAGATAACAATCGAAATGATCGAAGAAGACAAGTTAAAGTATCAGAATTCCGAAGAAGAGAAACATGATATTATATCGAATTTTATATATTACGATGGTGATTTTCTCAAATTGTTTGAAATCATACCACATTTAGAGTTTACTGAACCAGAAGAGCAAAGAGTATACAAAATCATCGAAATCGAATTACACAATATACAAGTCGAGAAACCAATACTAAAGTCTTGGGAGAAATATACAAGATCGAGGAAAACCAAAGTCAAACAGATGTTGAAGAAATTGGCTAAAGAGGCCAAAGAGGCTGAAGAATTGGAAAAAAAGTTCAAAATCAAGAAAGATCAAGACTTGAAAAGTATGATCAAGAGTCGTCAAGCCAATAGGTTGGACGACTTGATAAATACATTAGAGAACAAGTATGCTGATAAAAGGGGCAAGAAAAGGTCATTAAGAGATATGGAATGATTATTATTTGAAAGTATCCAAAATGATATGTGTAAGCGAAGCTGGTAGTACTGACTACTATACTCCTAGTATGTATTGTAATGGTGATAACGCGTATGTATAAAATGCAAATAGGATCAAAAGTTTCTCTCTGTTTCAGACAAACAAACAAAAAGGTTTACAATCTCGTACTGCGAGTTTTACAACCTGTTTTCTTCTTCTTGTCACAACATCATCTACGACTCTTGCATCATGTCGTCTGATGAATCTGATTATTTTTCAGATGGTTCAGATGATTTCGTACCTTCTATGAATGGATCTGAGACGAAATCAACCAAAACTAGGAAGCCATTATCTGAATCAACTGTGAACTCATCAACTCCACCGCCATCATCAAAGCTCTCAAATGCATCAGAGACATATCAAAAATTGTCTCAATTAGAACATATCCTAAAAAGACCTGATACTTACATAGGATCGGTCGAGAAAACCAAAATGGAAATGTGGTGCTTTGATGCAGAGTCTGAATCAATGAAGTTTAAGGAAGTTACGATTGTGCCTGGTTTATACAAGATCTTCGATGAAATTCTCGTGAATGCTGCTGACAATAAGATAAGAGATCCTACTATGAAAAACATCAGGGTCAAAATTGATCCAGAGAATAATGTGATACAAGTTATGAATGATGGTCAAGGTATACCCATTGAAATTCATACGAAGGAGAAAATGTATATTCCTGAGTTGATCTTTGGGAACTTGTTGACATCGTCAAACTATGATGATGATCAAAAAAAAGTGACTGGTGGTAGAAACGGGTTTGGCGCCAAATTATGTAATATTTTTTCAACCCAATTTGAGGTTGAAACTGCTGATTTAAATACGGGGAAGATATATAAACAAGTTTGGAATGATAATATGACCAAAGTTTCAAAACCGAAGATTTCTGCATTGAAGACCAAGAAAGAATATACCAAGATCACATTCAAGCCAGATTTAAGTAAATTTGATATGGATAGTTTGGATGAAGATCTTTTATCTGTATTAAGAAGAAGAGTTTATGATTTATGCGGTACTGTAAAGAATTGTAATATTTATTTAAATGATAAAAGGTTGAACATATCCAGTTTTAAAAGTTATGTTGAAATGTATGTTAAAGCTATAAAAGAGAGAAGTCCGGAACCAGAAGTAGAAGGTGAAACAAAGAACTTTACCACTATAGTTCATGAAGTTTTTAATGACAGATGGGAAATTGCATTTGCTGTGAGTGATGGATCTTTTAATCAAGTGAGTTTTGTAAACTCTATTGCTACAACTTCAGGTGGTACTCATGTGAAATATGTATCTGATCAAATTATAAACAAGCTTGTTGACACATTGCTCAAAAAAAAAAAAGATAAAAAGAAGCTTATGATCAAGCCCAATGAAGTTAGAGATAATATGTTTTTATTTATAAATTGTCTTATTGAAAATCCTGCTTTTACTTCGCAAACTAAAGAACAATTAACCACAAAAACTTCACAGTTTGGTGGCAAAGATAAATTTGTTGCAAATGATAATTTAATAAATCGTATTTTGAAAACAAGTATTGTTGAAAAGATACGAGCTATTGCACAGGCTAATGAAGATAAAGCACTTCAAAAAGCTGATGGTAGCAAAAAACTGCGTATTAAAGGTCAAATCAATTTGTATGATGCGAATAAGGCAGGTACTAAAGATGGATTAAAATGTACTTTGATCTTAACAGAAGGTTTATCGGCTTTGAATTTAGCTGTTGCGGGCCTTTCTGTTGTTGGTAGAGATTTCTACGGATGTTTCCCATTACGTGGTAAATTATTAAATGTTAGAGAAGCTTCAGCTGATCAAATATCTAAGAATGCAGAAATTAATTCATTGAAACAAATTATTGGTTTACAACATAAAAAGACGTATACAGCTGAAAATATTAAATCATTGAGATATGGTCACATTATGATCATGACAGATCAAGATCAAGATGGATCCCATATCAAAGGGTTAATTATTAATTTTCTAGAAATTTCATTTCCTGGTTTGTTAGATATTCCTGGTTTCTTACTTGAATTCATTACACCAATTGTCAAGGTCACTATCAAAGCAAGAGGTACAGGTGGAAAGAAAGTTATACCGTTTTATAGTATGCCCGAGTTCGAGGCTTGGAGAGATGGTGAAGGTCAACAAAATCGTTGGACTCATAAATATTATAAAGGTTTGGGTACATCCACATTAATGGAAGCTCGTGAATACTTTACAGCTTTGGATAAACATTTAAAAAGATTCCATGCATTGCAAGGAGAAGATAGTAATTTGATTGATTTAGCATTTTCAAAAAAGAAGGCAGATCATAGAAAAGAATGGTTACAAAATTTTGTACCAGGAGATTATCTTGATCCTGAATTAAGTGAGATTCCAATAAGTGAATTCATCAATAAAGAGTTAATTTTGTTTTCAATGTCTGATAATGTTAGATCTATACCTTCCGTACTTGATGGTTTTAAACCAGGTCAAAGAAAAGTCTTACATGGTTGTTTCAAGAAGAAGCTAAGGAGTGAAGTAAAGGTTGCACAGTTAGCTGCATACGTGGCTGAAAATACCGGATATCATCATGGTGAAGCTGCTTTAATTCAAACGATTATCGGTCTTGCCCAAAACTTCGTCGGTTCAAATAATATAAATATTTTAAAACCAAATGGTGCTTTTGGTTCTAGAGCCACTGGTGGTAAAGATGCTGCAGCTGCAAGATACATTTTTACTGAATTAAATGAAATCACAAGAAAGATTTTTAACCCGTTAGATGACCCAATATATACCTATGTTCAAGATGATGAACAAACAGTGGAACCACAATGGTTTTTACCTGTATTACCAATGATTCTTGTAAATGGTGCTGAAGGTATTGGTACTGGATGGTCTACGAATATTCCATCTTATAATCCTAAGGATATTGTTGCGAATATAAGAAGATTAATGAATGGCGAAAATTTACAAGATATGACGCCTTGGTACAAGGGATGGGAAGGTCACATTGAATCTTTAGGACCACAAAGATACAAAATATCGGGTATTATTGAGCAAGTTGATAGTAATACAGTTGAAATCATTGAAATACCGATTAAGACATGGACTAATACTGTTAAGGAATTTTTATTGGCCGGTTTCGGTACGGATAAAACACAAGCATGGATTAAAGATATGGAAGAACATCATACCACATCGATTAGATTTATTGTTAAATTATCAGATGCAGAAATGGCAAAATCTTTGAAAGTTGGATTACTTGAAAGATTCAAGTTAGTTTCAAGTTTAAGTTTAGCAAACATGGTTGCATTTGATCCAATGGGTAGAATCAAGAAATACAATGACGTATTGGAAATTTTGAGAGACTTTTACTATGTAAGATTAGAGTATTATCAAAAGAGAAAAGATTACTTGACCGAAGATTTACGAAATCAATTATCAATGTTAGGCGAACAAGCAAGATTTGTGAAAATGATTATCGAAAAACAATTATCAGTAGCAAATAAGAAGAAAAAGGAATTAATCGAGATATTGGAACAACATGATTTTACTAAATTTACAAAAGAAGGAAAACCTATTAAAGCTGTAAGTAGAGGATTATTCGTTGATGAATATGAAGAAGAAGAAGTTGATGGCGATATATCATCATTAAATTTGAAACAAGTTGATCATGACACCACGGAACATGTCCCAGATACTATTTATTCCTCGTATGAATACTTATTAGGTATGACAATTTGGTCGTTAACGCATGAGAGATACTTGAAATTATTACAACAACGTGATTCGAAGGAAAATGAGTTAAACATATTGTTATCAAAAACAGCAAAAGATCTTTGGAATATTGATTTGGATGATTTCTTAGAAGAGCTTGATAAATTCATGATCAGGGAAGAGCAAGAAAGAGAAAGTTTGGCATCCAATGGTAAAAAGAAACCAAGAAAGAGAAAAGGTAAAGCAGATGCTGTGCCATCTGCGAAGAGAGTAAAACTTGAAACGAATAATAATCCACCCAATACGACGGCAACCACCGTGAAGCCAACGACCACGGTTAGAAAAGAAATAGCAGTCAAAAGAGAACTTTCAACTGAACCAAAGAAAAATGACGTATTATCATTTTTTTCACCTTCTAACAAAAAGAAATCACTTAAGAAAAAGTCGACAATTTCGGTATTTAGTGATAGTGACGATGATGATATTTTTAATTTAAGTGCGTCAACAGCAAAACCAAAATCAAAATCCCCGGCACCTGACCCAAAATCTAAAAGGAGTGTTACCAAAAAATCAATTTTGGATGAATTAGAAGATTTGAAAATACTAGGTACCCCCAAACCGATTGAAGGATCAAGAAGATATGGCGGGGCCAAAAAGCAAAATATTGTTATTGATAGTAGTGAAGATGATGATGTGTATAGTTTTGAAAACGATGATGATAACGAAGATGATTCATACGAAGAGGATTGATTTATAGAAGATATATTAAATATTAAAGAGTAGATTAGCCAAACAACGATGAGCACAAATTTCAGTTTGCAACAAAACAATAAATGGTAGCGTTGTCTAACTAGGTAAGATTTTATTATAAAAAAACTTCAAAGTATCAGGTACATCTCCATTACATTTTTCGTACTCCTTGACCCAGTATTTGATTAATTCAACTTGTTTAGTGAATTTATCTCCAGCTTTCCCATTAGTTAGAAAGTCTTCAACTTTCAACAAGATCTCCGGATTGTCAGTCTGCCAATCGCAAATCAAACCAGGAATATACAAATAATTATAATCCGTTTTGATGCAAAAATAATTTCTAACTTGCATAAAAAACGCAATGACTTTGATGTTTGCACTATTTTCTACTAGCATTGATAAGACTTTATCGTAGTACTTTGACAAGTATAAATCATCCTCCGGTACTGATGTAGCGGCAGAAATATATGATTGTAGGGCGAGATTGAAATAGTTTGGACTGCTGCTTTTCAAAATTGACAACCTATGCTTTCCTTTTATTTGCAGGCTTTCAATTTCAAATAACCTTTGATAAATTGTCGCCATAATTAAAAATTTAAATGGATGAATAATGGATAGTTTCGTGATTTTTGAGATTAAAATTTCTAATTCTCTTTTACCTAGTGTAGCATCATTTGCCTGACAATAACCTTTAAATAAAGCTAAATTCGTACAATTATCGATAACTCCATCATTCAAGACTTGTGTGAACACTTCAGTAGCATATTTGTACTGATGACGCAACATTGCAATAAAACCTTTAATTACATTAATTTGTTGAGTTTGGGATGTTGAAGCTGGTGCAGAATTATTAAAAAAAGAGGATATTCTTTTAGGTTTTGGTGATACTGCTTTATTTTGATCCAAGTAATCAAAATATTGATTCATTATGGGTTCCAATTTCAAAATAGAATAATATGAAATATCTGGACCAAGTTGATATATTGCCTCCAATAATGATTTTAGAGGGTTGGACTTTGGAGCTTTTCTATCTTTCTTCCATTTCTCCAACAACATTTCAACTGAATGAACTTTTGTTACTATGATTTGACATTTTCTGGTAAAAGAATTTTTGGGAAATGTTTTCTGCAATGTTTCCAATTCCAAGATTTGGTCTTCGAATGATTTGCACTTTATTGGCTTTGTGTTTTTGATAACTTCCATCCTTGAGAAGACATCTTTCTCAAAATTGCAAATCTCTGCATTCATATTGTCGAAATCTTGAGCGGTAATCAAATCCCTTCTCAAAATATCCATAACTTCACCTAAGCATCCCAATACGCTGTCTTTGTCATTCAATTCAGCGTTTGCATGAGCCAAAATTTTGATATACTCTTTCCTAACAATTTCTGTAGGAGCCATACAAATTGCAAAACCAATTTCCCTAAACCCACTTGTAATTCTACCTAATTTCAACATTGTACATCCTATAATCAAATTCACCACTGGGGGGAATATATTTAGTTTTGAAATTGATGGAAGTAAGAATAAAATTTCAATATAATTGTTTTGGTTGTAAAAATGTTGCAACTGAGAGAAGATGGTACGAATGTCTTCATTTTCCTTCTTGTAATTGGGCGTTAACCCATGGAAATCGTCTATACTTATGGTTGATTGGATTGACTCAAACTCCTTCACATTGATTTGAATTGGTGGGGATTCAACTCCCGAAATTGATTTCATCATGATTTGGATTGCAAGTGGTTGTAAAAAACTCACAGTTTTTTTGAGCTATTAGGTTGTAAAAATTTGTGTATTTACAACTACTTCTTTCAATTCATAAAGATCTTCCAACTCCAAACCGCTTCCATTACAGTATTAACTATACACCAACTAGATTGCATCAAATATTGTCACTAGCTTAAATTGATATCCCTTATGTATTGAGTTATAGTGTATGGACTACCTGAAAAGGTATTTAAAGCTACCTGTCAAAACTGCTCACTGAACACGCTACAAAGTTTTGGTGCTAATTCAAGTTTCCAGATTAGCCTTGCGTATAATATGACTTTGTTTCAAGTTGGATCTTGACATCTCATATGTACCAGGCATTACTTAGCAGAGGCAAAATAACTCTAAATTTTGTGTCACAAGCCATTTACGGGGCAAGGAACATCCTTTCATGGTTTTGAGACTAGATAACGACTAAAAGAGAACGTTTTTCCAGGGGTTCATCTCCACAAAGACAACCATTAGATCTAATCAAGCAAGTTCACACCCGAGAAGCGGAAAAGAAAAACGTGGAGAATTCTGATGTCAAGTTTATGACGTACTTTGTTGATAACTCAAAAGTTAAAGTAAATCATGAATGTGAAAAATTGTATACGGGGTAGTAAAGAGAGATGAAAGTGAGACTAGGTTCGGCTTAAATTTTGACTCAGTGATACTTGATAAACTAATGTTTCGAGTAGAGTTAATAAATTGGAAAACAATCAGTGAATAGGCAGTATGAATACCAGGACGATCAGCAAAAGATAAAGAAATTTTTGCCTTCTTTGCCAATTCACATTTTCCACTTTAAAGTTATTTTTCATGTATTAATAGATCAATCTTGGCTTGTGTAAGTTTTAAAAAACTCCATATTTTTGGCTGAAGGTATTACAAATGGCTTTTACTTACAGTTTAAAATAGATCGTGCATTGTATGTATGTCCAATCGGCGTGAAGAACATACATTTGGACACAGCACAAACTCATACGATTATTATATCGACACCCAAGAAAAAAACTGCCGATATACAGCTTGACCAAATAAAATAAACACATTTCAATTATCACATAATCATCATAAACGAAACAAAAGTAACCACATCCACCACCACATCTTATTTCTTAACACCTCACTGCTGGATATGTTCAACCCTCCTTCAACTAACAGATCAAGTTTAGCAACAGCAACAGACGATCCTTCAGCAAATCAACAGTCAACAAGATCAGCTCCAAATTCAGCTTCGTCTTCAGTATCATCAGCTTCGAATAATTCCTTATTCTCAGAGTTAAGTTACTCATCAAGTACTATGGTACCAACGCAATTCAATCACCAAGGTGAACAACAACAACAACAACAACAACAACAACAACAACAACCGTACTCATATCAACAATCACCCACAGAGCAACAGACAATCACTCCGCAAATTCTATCAGGTACGGGAGCTTCTACGAACCCACCTGCAACGGATCCAAGAATAACTTCGAAATTTACAACTCATGATATTCAAATATTACAACAGTTATTAATTGCTGGTGAGAAGCATAAATGGAAACAAATTACTAAAGAAATCAACCAATCCTCTAATCACAATGCACATGTTTTGGCTGCTATGACTGGTAGTAAGACTCAACAATACTTTGGCTATCAACGACAAAGAACCAATGGAATCAACAAAAGTCCTACTACAGGTGCATCTTCTATCCCAACGAAAAATGTGTCCCCCACATTTGTAATTAAGCAATATCAACAACTATTAGGATTGCCCAACAACTCATTGTACTTTGGAAGTTTGGGTTCTTCCTTGCCATATGTAGTTGCTCAAAATGGTTGGGATGAAATAAATCAGGAAGCATATAATTACGGCTTTAGTCAAGATGGTGAACAAATTCATCTATTATAATATTTTGTATAACTATATATCAAAAAAATGTATTAACTTTCTTTCCTACATTCTATACATCCATCATTTAGCAACTCACCACTAAGCGATTCTCCGTCATACTTTTCAATATGTTTACCCACTGCCACGGCTCCCCCCAAACTATCCTTTATCAACAACTTGAGAAACTTCGAGTCCGGAAATCCGTCATAATGATAGCTCTCTTCATTTGTGTCCCCATACAACTCAGCTAGTTCCTTGTTCTTAAACTTCCTCTTGTATATAATCGTAACATCTTCTTCACTCTTCAAAAGTATGATTTGAAATATACCAGGCATGGTGGTGATTGGCTGGATCGAGATGTCTTCTACGTCTGGGAAGGTCTGGAGAATTTCTGACATGTACCAAACCGCTCTGTTTTGCCATTTACATTTCGAGCAATATTGAATAATAATCTTGGGGAATCTGTTTATGGACGGGTTGATCATGGTTGATGGGACTGAATGTGACTAGCTCCGCATAGAGAAAAAAATATTGTACTGCTCAACTTTTTGGTGGCAGAAACTATTACAGCTTAACCATGACTATTTTGGACAAATCGTCATATGCTTCGTTGCATAGAGATTGACAATGATTTACAGCGTTTAGTTCTTAAAAATCTATAAATTTGCATATTACGCAAAACATTACACATACGCCATTATTAACTCATACTTAGCCAATCCCATTCTAGATTATTATTTCCATGCAGTTCTTCATGGATCATCATATTTCCGTTATCGGTTTTAAGTAAATTGGGTGAAGGGAAACCATTTGTAAAATCGCGACCAGATTGAATAGTGTGTTGTGGTTGGTGTTGCAAAAAAGAAGAATTTGAAGATTGTGTATCCAATGTGTTAATCTTCGAATTTATATTTTGAGTTATAAGGCTCTCCGGGATTTTCGTTGTTGACTTATTTCGTTTCACACTAGGTCTTCTGATTTTTGATTTTGATGTGGTTACTGCTGGCTTTTTATCATCACGTTTGATGGAGGTTGGATTCAAATCATCACCATCATTTTCGGTGTCCTGCTTGGATGCATTGGTGTTTCCACCTCTTTGACGCTTCTTTATGACATCAGTTTTCAAACTTAACGGACGAACAACACCATGTAATTTTAAAAACAAGCCACATGCATTACATAATGGTTGCCCTTGAGGGTTACGTCTCCATAATGGGGTGGTTTTCGTGTGACAATTTGTACATGATACACCAGTTAAATTATTACCACTACTAGCGCCTGCGCCAGAGGTTGTACTACTTGAATCGGTAGGATTTGTTACCTTTTTAGCGGCCTTGGATTTAGTTTGTTTTTGCTTTTTGGGTTTCTTCATGGAAGCAATATTCTTTATAATATTTGATTGATTTAATGAATTTGGTAACGTTCCTATGTCTTCTTTAGCATTCTCGAAATATGAATCCAGCTGACTAGGTAACGTAAACTTAAATTCATTTGTATCTGCATGGTTCATAAATAGTTCATTCTGATTTAGTGACTTAGAAAATTGAGTTGGTGTTTGGGTGAGTGATCTGTTACGTAAATCATGGTGGTTGTGGTATTCTGGTAATGAAATCATGGATTCCTGACGTAGTATGCTCGTTGGAGTGGCAGTTATTGATGTATTACGTGGGTGTGATAATGAGAGCTGAGTACTTGCCGGTATTATTGTGGTAATTGATGATGCTGCTGATGGTGTGTGTATGAAATCATCAAAGAGTGGTCTTTCATAGGATGATGTTATTGAGTCCTCAAATGAATGTAGATTAAAGTCACTGAAATTATTATTTGGACCTTCAAATGCTAATGGATCCAAAGAGAATTCAAATGCTGATGATGAAGGAGGAGGTACTTGATGATGAAGTGGTAGATTTTGTCCATGATGAGTAATTTCAAAGTTAAACTTATTGAACTCATTCAATTGCTGAGACAAATTTGACAATGGCTTTTCTGGCTGTTGTCTTGCATTGACACCTGCCATCATGGGTGAAAAGTTTGCCAGACGCTTCTTTGGAGCATTGCTTATTGAAGTCATACCACCAAAAGAGCCTTGTTGGTGTTGTTGGAAGTGTTTCGTGTCATTGTTACTGCTTTCACCAATCCACCTTATATGAGCCACATAATCAAAATCCTCCGCACTGGGATCCAATGAATTATCATCGGCCATGTGATGTTGGCGTTGGTATTGCCTTTGTTTCTGTGGTCGATCGGGGTGTGGTTTCGAGTGTGGCTTTTTAACTTCCTGACCGGAGGGTTTAAATACACTATTTTTCCCTTCATATTCTGACTTGTTAGTATCATGAATGTTATGTATATCCTTATAAGTTATGTACATCATCCTCCACATCAAGTTTTCCATTCTAGCTCTGTAAGGCAACGATTCACGAGCTTTGTTATACATTTTCCACAAGCTCTCTATATTATCCGTTTCTGATGAGAGAATTTGAGATAGCTTAATTGAGTTAGCTTGCTGATTTTGTGAGTTGAATTTGAATTTCTGATGTTGCTGTGGGTGTTGGCGAGGGTGGGGAAGATTATGAGGATTATCCTTACTTGAGGATGGGAACGTAGATGTTATGGACGAGAGTGAATTCAAATAAGGTAATGAATAATTACCTGGATGATTTATATTCATAGGTGGCTCGATTCCTTATTGTGATGAGTAGACGTCTCTTGAGAAGGGAGAGAAAGTGGGAGCTGCGCAAGTCCTATCTTTATTTTTGTTGAAGGGCAGGAAGTGTTGGACTTGGAGATGAAGATGTATCACTTTTTTGTACGAATATACTGGCCTTGAACAACAACAACAACAGGAAACAAACTAGAGTATATACATAGGTGTAATAATGCTCTACAGTTCAATTCGTCTAACTATTTAACTTCTGCACTATTTGTAAAATAGATTTGCAATGGTAATATAAACACAAAAACCCATTGAGATTTCTCTGTAGCCCGTCTGGCATTGGACAGAAGCAAGGAAAATACCAAGAATGGGGGATGGAGGTGGGGGTTGGAGTAACACTTATCGCCCGTAACCAAAAATATCCTTGGTCGACGGATGGCTACTCCGGGTCCAGGTCTCAATGCAAGCCGTCACTTCAACTACAACTTGCCTCGAGCAACAAGACTGATTAAATTTTGCAACAATTGGTTGTTCTATTGTTTGCTTCTTCAATCGAACAAGTGGTGGGTCTATTCTATAGAGATTGATCATTCGTGCCAATGGGGCTTCCACTCTCGATACACTCACCTTCGAGCGGCTTGTTAAACGCTGGATCTACTTATATCAAGAACACATTATACTAGTTAAAGGCGTTCCTCGAACATGTTGCACGTAAAACTGATAACAAGTTCTACAATGTGATTGGCCGATAAGCAAACACAAAAACTAAATTGTCTTCTGATAAGCGAAGGAAATACCATCCAGATTCTTGTGACAATTCCCGGTTTTTACCAGAGATGCCATGCATCTGTTGGCCGCCCATTAAGTAAGAGATTACGTAACTATGCTTCCAACACATGAAATCGCCACAGTTGAACCGCTTACCCTGTAAATGTTTTTGATTCGTTGATGTAAAACTGATTATGAGGATAGAGCTGCCCCAAGTTGCCAGGTGACACACTTGTTCTATTATAATGGAACCTCTGAATGTTTCCAAATAACTCAAATTCAACGCCTTCATTTGCATATATTACTTTTATTATAATTCTCTTGGTTGGTGAACTTCTTATCATATACAGCAGGGCAACTTGGGCGTTGTGCAACAGGAATTGCCAGAACTAACCATGGATAATGGTTTACCCACCCAGTTATGATAGTCCGTGGACACGTTTCCTTGCTTTTGTGCTCCTCCATTTTGTGCTCAACCCAAAGTTATCAAGAAAGAATTGACACAGCCAACCAGGTCGTAGTAAACTGCTTTGGCACGATGCAGACTGAATGGACCAGTTCATATTCACTGGACAAGCGTATTGCAAAAAAACAGCTTGTAAACGGAACTCTTCCTGAAGGTGACAGAGCGAACGACTGATGATCATGTTAGGCTTGAGGGTGCGGAATTAATGAGGAAACACAGTTCTGAGCAACTTGATTTAACGCGCCTTTGTGTCAGAAAATATTTGGGATAGCGTAAGGCCTAATGCAAATTGCAAAAACACAGTGATCTTGGCCCACATTGTAGCAACTCTCCTTTCCCTGTTGTGCTAGACAACACATCTTCGAGGGACCTGATGACGGGCTCTTCAAGCCGAGATAACTGAACACAGCTCAAGCTAACTATCGACACAGGTCTAGCTGTTTCGCATTCAATGATCAGTGATCCAACAGTCTCTAAGGTGGCATTCAAAGACGAGGAGCATTGACGCCATTTCTATCACACAAACACCTTTTTTTGTGAGTTCACCAACTTCTGGTTCATGTTGGACTGAAAAGTTAATTGGAATGTCGAGACAAGTAGCTTTTTATTCGTATTATATATGATAACTCAGATAATCTCATAAGCCTTGTTTACTATTCCAATTAATAAAACGTGGATAAAAGAAAATCAATTGAATAACTCTGCTCAAAGCAGTTTCGAAATTTACTAGTTATAAGACATAGTTCCTACAAAAATTCATTTGCAACCTGATTAAAATCACACAAAAGTAGAAACTGACTATAGAGGCAAAATGAGGAAAGAACGCTTTCAGACACCTTAGCTGAAGTCTATTGAAGGATTTTTCGTGTGTAGGTGGGTAACTGAGAGTATATACCGTGTACAATATCAACCTAACAGTGTATCATGATACCCGAGCAACTTAAGTATCTGCGTGATGGGAACCACCCTGGATTGAAAATACTACTGTGCATCACTTTGCATAACCATGTACAACAAGAAACCTAAACAAAATCTAAGACACAGGAGACTTTGTTCATGAGTAGTTCATAATTTTGGCTCCATAAGAAAATTACAGGCGGAGTCAGTGAATTTACCCAGGACTCTCGAGGAAAATAATAGATATATAAGACAAGAGCTGTTGTTCGTTATTCAGGCCAAGAATGTATAATTAACTCTACGAGCCAAAAGATTTAGAAATGCAGCATACCCTGCTTCCTGATTCTATATCTTTGCTATCAAAATCAGAAATCCTTTACTGAGCCCCTTTAGGAGCTATCATTTGCTTACTAGAATCAGAAGAAGAACAAGAAGAGGAAGCTGATCCTGAAAGTTTTTATCTGGATTTGGAATCAAAGATAGTCACAGACTCAACTCACTTATCAGTGGAAAATTACTGGGAACAAATTTCTACAAGGGAATCTCCCTCTCTGACATAATCATTTATACATTTCACTCTAATATATAGTTACTGATGATATGCAACCATTTGAATCAAGAACTTCCAAAATACAGCTATCCAATCCGTATAGCTTGGATTGGCCCCACGTTTTCACTTTTCCGTCTCTCTCTACTTCATTAGTTTTAACCGGCATATCTATAATATCCAAATCATTGTCGATAAACTCCGATTCATATCGGTTTAACAACACGGGCGTTAGTTTCTTGAAATTAGGAGGTAATTGATTGAAATTTATCATAGAATCAATTTTGAAGTCATCCACCTCGATTTTCCAGTTACATCTATTCCACCTCATAAAATTTAAGTCTTCTGTTATACCACCGTTGTGTATGATGATCTTTTTGACTATTGTATTCATTTTATTTTGATTTCGAGAAGTTTCACTCAAGTCATACAAAATATCTATACCCAACTTGAAATAGTTGTGGAATTTGCAATAACTGATCTCATCCTCGTTGTCTTTCTGAACACCTGGTAAATGATTGTGGATTAACAATCGGGAGTCAAATTTATTGAAGTAGTCATCTGGTGGACCTAGCATATTAACAACTTCTTGCTGAGTGGACTTTCCAATTATTATTACTTCCTTCTCATTGATTTTGATTATTCCTTTATTTAGATCAACTAATAACTTCTCTCCTTTTTCCTTTCTATCCTGCACACTTTTCCTTTTGTAATCATCCCACGAGTTGCCCTTGTATAAAGCAATTGAATCGCATGTTATGTCGTACGGGTTATCCCAATTCAAAAGGATAGATAAAATTTGGTTATCGTCCTGGTTCTCAGTTTTCTTCAATAACTCAGAATTCAATATCTTGAACTTGAAGGATATTCCCGGATACGACAATATATAAGTACCATTTGAAACATTCAACCTTCCTGGATACGTAGGACCAAAAATCTTATTATATATAATTTTAAAGGTAGGGCCAAATGATACCAAAGTGTGATATGTAGAATTTGACGAAGTGGTTGAAGAGGAAGAATCTAACATAGTGCTGGAAGAGAGGTTCTTATCAGATTCAAAAATAGACCCATTACCACTCCCACTGTTTTCAAATTCATTCAAGTGCTGCTCGTTGTACATCAACCTCAACAACTTCTTTCCATTGGTGCTATTATCCAAATGAAGAATCTCAATTAATTCAAGCAGTTGATCGTTCTTATTCTCGAAAGTCAATCGAATTCCCAAATCAACTACTCTAATCAATATAGGCATTTCATAGAAATTTGATTCATCATATATGATTTTGAATTTATATTTAAACTTATCCAAATGGCATATGATGTCATACATTGATGCTCCTAAATGTATGGAATTTCCCAAACCTTGACCAGGACTAACAATTGTTTCGTAAATCATGATGCTCATGCAGTTTGTTGATTTGGTGTATATGCGTGTAGGGGTAATGTTGTAAGTGTTGATTTGTAGTCAATCCACTCGTGGGGCAGATGAAGAAGAGGAGCTCTTTTCAATATTTTCTTGCATGTGTTATGGCTTTATCTGTGTGTGGAAAATAAATACCGAAGTCACATTATCAGAAGAATAATCTCTGAATTGGTTTTTCCGTTGCTTGAACAAGTACATCTTCTGCTGGAATTGATTTACGATTGTACAGCAAGGAAAACAGTTCGATCTTATCTTGTTTTAGGTAATTTGGAGGGAAGTGGTAAATGTGGAGGATTGTCAATGGGTTTTCCATAGGAGGTTGATAAGCAACAGCTTGTACGAATCAAATTTCATGAAGAAACTTGTCACCAGTATCCTCTCTACTATTGGTGAAGTGGATTAGAGTATATACGCATGACGTGATACTTAATTAATTATTGTATATAAATAAAGTACAAGGTTGTTTTTTTTACGTCGTGATAGCTTTTGCTATGATTAGCTAAGTATATCGCCTAAACTAATCTTAGATCTAACGTTTTCAACACGTATTGTGACCGGTTCTTCATTCACAATATTAGGTTTATAGATATTTGTCAATTTATCATTTTGATCCCGTATCCCGTAATTCTCGCCATTCAATGGTTTCGATAACACATCAAATAATGATTCCTCTTCTGGTTCTTCTTTCATCTCAGTATCACTATTATGATAACATGATTGACATAAAACGCGAGCTTCTTGTGGCCACCACATTGGAGAATTGTTTGTCCCGCACTTGAAACATATGCGAGTGGTACCACTACTTGTACTTGCTGCATCACCTTCAGTTTTCACACTATTCTCATGGTTAAAGAATATCCGACAATTTTCAATATAGTTCAAAGATTTCATTTTTGGACCACTCGATTTGGGAACATTTGACTTAACAAGATCTTCCAAGTACAATTGGAAAAGTGGTTTCATTTCGATTTCTTTACCGTTGACTCGCTTACCTAAAGTTCTTAAACTCAAAATTGTATCTTTAGATTGGTCATGTTTAGGACAAAGTAAAATTGGCTTCAACTTCCCAATTCTATTTTCCTCAACCTTGACATTTCTTGAATCTTTGCTGTTTTTGATCAACTTGAAACCCAATTTGAAATTTGGAGTATCTTGAGCACAAGTAATATGATAATTAACTTCGTCAGAACATGAATCACACTTAATCAAGACACCATTATATGATTTGCAAATCCCACACTGCAAATTATAATTCTTCAAGTACACTTTTGACACATTTTCGACTGATATGCTGTGATCACTTCCATTTGATTTCTTGAATGAGACATAATCACTGTTAAAGACAGAGCACAACAAATGACACCACTTTCCTGTGTCTGTGGGTTTCAAATAGTCAGGTCTGACAAAAGGAGATCCAAGAATCGACAATTCGTAGTTTGATTCTTTCGCAAGACATAAAGAACATGAATAAACAGCACTATGAATTGGTCTTAAATCATTAATACAAGGTTCACATAACCATTCCTTTACTGGTTTGGGAGTTTTATCGGTTAAGGAAATACCTGTACATGAAGCATGAACATTTACCCCACATGATGAACATATGAACATTTCTTGGAGAGATGACTTCGAAGTATCGTGTTCTCTACATATACAGCACTTTCTCTCTTGCGGTTCAAATGGTAACTCAATTGATGATAGATGTGGAATTTGCAAACTTGAAAGTTGGGAATAAACATCAGTGAGTTGAGAATTTCTATAATTTTGAATTAATTCAATTAAATACTCTCGAGCCACATTGGGATTCAATTTCTTGACTGATTTCTGAATTTCCGGCAATTCGTAATCTTTGTTGAATAATAGCTTCTTGATGGTATCATTAATTCCTCTCTTGAAATCATTATCAGCTGTTGATGAGAGAGAAGGCAGTGGTGCCTGGGATGATACTTTAGGTTCTTTCTTTTCTTCCTTAAAACCAGTTTTAGCTTTTTTTGCTTTTGGTGTAACAAAAGGCGAAGATAGTCTTTTCTTTGATTCATTCTTCTTTTCCACAATAACAGCAGGCATGCTCTCCGCTACTGGTTGAGAAACACTCACATTATCAAATGTGAGTACTGACGAAGTTGCTTCAGCATGATCTAAAATTGCATTTGAATCTTGTAATAGTTCAGCTTCAATTTTCTTTTTCCATCCACTTGATTTACTTGTCATTTTCTGTACTTCATTAGGTTCCTCCCATACAACAGCATATCTTCTCCATAATTTAGCGCATCTAAAACATAAACCAACAACACAATTATCGTCGTTTAGTTTGTTCAGATAATGGCCAGTAATTCTAAACCATTGAAATGACAGATGCGTATTACAATGTTTACATACAAACGATTTTTGTTTCGTTATAATCTTTCTACCTTCGTATGATGAATCATCTTCAGGATCGGCCAAATCGTCTATTACAGCATGCGCAGGTCTTGCAGCCTTTTCAGCTACAACAGCCACTTCATCTTTCACGATATTTTGAACCTTTTTATGGGCTCTACCTTCGTAATTTCCCCATATCGCTTTTCCGTTCTTTGACTTTTTCCATAAGTAATAAAACCGCACTACCATGGACAGTGGTTGAGTTTTAACTTTCTTGTACACGGGATACAATTCACTACCAAATTCTTTAACTCCGGCTTCAAATCTTTTTATTTCTTCTTTAGTGAACACAGGTTCCCTTAGTTTCTTTTTGGTCAAGCTCAGTGCTTCCTGAAATGCCTTTCCGGCATCACCATTTTGCTTCATATAAAATTTTAAAATTGCATCACAAAAGTTCGGCGAGTTTGGTGATAATCCAATTGATTCAGCTATAGGTGAGCATTTCTCAACGAATTGATCCAATTTCTCAAAATTATCTGAGATATCAGTATCAGAGCTCTTCCAAAGTAATGTGCATGTTTCCCCCTCTCCATCATCAATACCTCTTTCAATATAACCCTTTGGTCTTGGTTGTAACCAAGATGGGTACTCTTTTGGGTCTACATCAACATATTCTTTTGGTAATTCCAATTTTTTTACAGTTTCCTCGGCTTCTTTGGATCTCGATCTCTTGCTCTGAGATGATCCATTTTTCTTCTTCGACTGAGGTTTTTCAACATCATAATAAACAATTTGATGATCATCACATTCTGGTATGTACGTAGCTTGATGTTTTGCTCCTAGTCTGGTTGATGCTCTAGGATATGGAGATCTATCATCCAAATCAACACCTTCTTCTAATTTTGCATGCATTCCTAAATATCTCATACACCATTCTTCTTTTAACCTACGTTGCTCAAAAGTATTACCTTTGTCCTTTCTCAAGAATTCAATTGCCATAGTTTCATATTTTGGGAGGATTGAGAAAGAATCTTTGCCTTCTTCACATTTTTCCTGTGAGCTTGATATTGTAGGATCATTCATTTCACTTTCAAGTGAGCTCAACGCACTCAACTCACTTGCTAATTGCTCTTGGTTTGAAGACTTGTTATCATGAGATAGCATAAGTATCTTCTTTTGGTGGTATTCTATTTCAGTTCTCTTAGCACAGGCTGCACAAGTCCATGAAAATCCTCTACTTGGTTTCTTTAATAACGGAGGATCCAAGCAAAACATATGATAGTATTTTTTACACTCAGCACAACTGATGGAATTTAGGGAATCACACCATAATCCACAAACATCACAATTACATGAGTTCGCACTGAAGGAATCTATTAAGGATTTTGATCTCTGAGTTTCAACAAATATAAATTCAAACCTTTTGTTCAACGCTATAAGAAAGTTTTTGGATTTACTGTTTTTAACCTCAGCATATTGCAAAAGATTATTCGTCAGTAGGACATCATAAAATTTGATCATGTATCTGTCGAACAATTTGTCAAAATAGAAACAGTTTGGACTCTGAGTGTATACTTCCAAAGCAGAAAACCCTAAAGATGGCGATAGAGATTTCTTACTGCTATTTCTCTTGTTGGATACTTCTCTTATCTGTTCTTCTGCAAATATATCTTCAATATCTTGCTTGTGTTTAACCTTGACTATTCCACGGAAACTACTCAAGGGACAATTATTGGTAGTCATGGAAGCAAATAGTAACCTTGAATCAGAAGTTGTCTTTGAAAAATCTCTTGGTCTATAAAACCATTGCATTTGAAATTCATAATCCCTAGCATCGACAATCTTTTCTTCAACAGTATCAATATTTGCATTACTGTTAAGCTCGTCATTTTTTTGGTTTTTGAAGCCCTTTATTCTACCAATATAATAGGGCTCACCGGGAGGTTCACTAATCAAATATATGTGCTGACCTTTCGATAAAGTAAACACGGATGGTGCTGAATTTGTTTTACTCTTCCGTCTACTACTGGTGCTGCCAGTGTTAGAGTACTGCAGTGGGCAATACAATGTTTGTGTACTTAGATCAATGTATGCATGAGTCAAATCTAATTTGCAAGAAAAATAATCGTCGGCAGTAGGTGGAGGCTGCCAGTTATAGGGAACAGTGGGAGCACCATTATTATTCAGTGACTTCCCATTTTCTTTTGCATTCAGTAGACTTGACTTTTTCAGAGGCTGTAGACCACAGTTTGACTTCTTCTTAAATGATCCAGATGATGTCGACGATACGCTATTAGTGGAATTCTGTGAGTTTGATGAATCATAATCCAAATTTATGTCAACTGAGTCATTGTACGATTTGTTGATCGTTGCTTTTCTCTTTGGACGAGCTGTTGTCTGTGGCATAGGGGATAACTATTCATAAATATAATACAAGAATTAAAGATATTTTGAGTTTGCTCTATGTGAATGCAAATATTTGAAGGCGACAAAATAATTAAACGTAATGCCTGTAAAAGCTTGACACCTTTTAAACGAAGTCTCTAGTGAAAAATAGATCTTATGGAAGCTTTTGCAAAAAAAAATGGAAAAAGAGTTGGTGGGATATTAGGGGAATATGGGAATATTAAAAAAGGTAAGAAAAAAACTGCCATCATATCAGTACACTTTCTTGATTAGACAAAAGGTAAGAGAGACCAGGAAACGATTTTTAGATGGCACGAGTAGACGTTTGTCCTTTCTTATATGTGACAATTTTCTGTTCATTGAAATACAAAGGCTCTATACAACTCCCGTTCTCAAGGCATTTTCGATTTTTTCAATTTCCTCTATTTTAGTAGCAGTTTCAAGTTTTCTAAGCAATTCCTGCTTGTCTTCATCGGTTAATTTTTTAACGACATAGCTGAATTGTTTATCAGAGGATGTGGATAACAGACTCTTTTCCACGGATTTACTCAACAAGGTCATAGCTTTCTCATTAAACTCCTTATGATTTTCACCAAATAGTTTCTCAGCTTCTTGAAGCTCCAGTTGTTTGACTCTCTTGAAATCTAGCACCTTCAAGGTAGGTACCAACCATATCATAAATAGTCTATAGTTGTGGATCTTGGTTATAGGGTTGCCTATCAAGATCAAGTTTTCAAGACGAGGGAAACTATATAAGAAACTCGCTTGAAATCTATAGATATTATTATTGAAGAGTGAGATTGATTTGATGCAATTGTTCGGCGAGAAGGTGTCATCGTCAACGTACGTTATGTTATTGTTGGCCAAAAGCAAGGTCTCTAGGTTGTCTAAATTCTCTGGGATGTTGCTAAGTTTGAGCAACTCATTATTGGTCAAATCTATCACTTGAAGCTTATTTTGTGTCATACTCAAGTTCTCCAATTCTGTAATTTTAAGGTCTCGCAATTTCAATGTCAACTTCTTCTCTGGGTTTAGTATTATAGGTGCATCGTTTATGACTTGGGCTGTTAGTTTCATTGGTAGGCTTCTTCAAATGTTGATGGTTGTAAGATTTTCGGCTTGAATAGTTGACCTGGTTATAGTATTGATGTTTGGATTTTCACTGCTTCTGTTTTTTTTTCTTGTTCGATACGAAGCACAAGAAAGCACTGTTAATAAAGACAATAACAATCAGCATTCATCTATCCATGATTCAATTAGAAGAAAGAGATATTCCTGTGATACCGGGCAACAAACTAGATGAAATGGAAACTAAAGAGTTGCGATTAATGGTTGCAGAGTTGCTAGGTAGAAGAAGTACAGGGTTCCCAGGATCTCAGCCAATCTCATTCGAAAGAAAACATCTTGACGAAACATTGATGCAAAAAGACTATTTTGTATGTGAAAAATCAGACGGGTTGAGATGTTTGCTATTCTTAATAAATGATTCCCAAAAGGGTGAAGGTGTATTTTTGATCACCCGTGAGAATGAATATTATTATATTCCAAATATTCACTTCCCATTGAGTGTGAACGAAACCGCAGCTCAAAAGACCTTTCATCATGGAACCTTGTTGGACGGCGAATTAGTTTTGGAAAACAAAAATCTCAGTGAGCCAGTATTACGATATTGCATATTCGATGCATTGGCAATAAATGGAAAGTGTATAATAGACAGACAATTGCCCAAAAGGCTAGGATATATCACTGAAAATATAATGAAGCCATTCGACCATTTCAAAAGAGTCAATCCTGATATAATAAATTCACCAGAGTTTCCTTTCAAAGTTGGATTCAAAACAATGTTGACCTCGTATCATGCCGATGATGTATTAAGTAAGATGGATCAATTATTTCATGCATCAGATGGTTTAATTTATACGTGTGCAGAGACTCCTTATGTGTTTGGTACCGATCAAACCTTACTAAAATGGAAACCAGCAAACGAAAATACGGTAGATTTTCAAATTGAATTTGTTTTTAATAAAGTCCAGGATCCGGATTTAGATGAAAGAGATCCATCAAGTACGTATACAGATTATGATTCTAAACCAGAGTTGATAAAATTGAGAGTATGGCAAGGTAGTAATGTCCATACAGACTTCGCAAAATTGGATTTATTAGAGGAAGACTGGGAGAGACTAAAAGCATTGGGAGAACCACTACAAGGGAGAATATCAGAATGCCGTCAATCCACTAGTAAAAAGGGATTTTGGGAAATGCTAAGATTCAGGAACGACAAAAGCAATGGTAATCATGTGAGTGTGGTTGAAAGGATTTTGCTCTCAATCAAAGATGGTGTGAGAGAAAAAGAAGTCGTAGATGCATGTCCCTTGATAGCCAAAGCTTGGAAGAAAAGAGAAATGGAAAGAAGGAACAAACATGCTAATGGTGTAGCTCGCCTTGCTTCAAGCTCTAATGATGAACCACCTGCTAAAAGAGCTAGAGTAGAGACAGACAAGAATGCCAATTCTAGCCAAAGAACACAACCAACGCTAGATGATATACCCACATATGAGGATAGTGACGATGAGTAATTTGTTGATAATGATTAGCTGATTTAGTGTATATTAAACTATGTAACATTAATGTAATATAAAATGTTTATCCACTATTCAATGCAAACAAGGCAGCTATTCTAATTTTGAGTACCTGCCCGAGTGATCATTTAGGAGTACCAGAGTCAAATTTAATTTGAACCGCGATGAACACTTCAAACAGGAAGTAACGGCAAGCTGGCAGTTTCCGATAATGACATAGATAGAATGCAGAGAAATGGTTTTAATGCCTATTTAATGCCTATAGTACTTTATAAAAGTCAAAGTCTAGGAAACCATAATTTTTCATTAAGACTAGAAAGTGTTTTTGCGACTACCTTGTTGCAAAATATGAATTTGAGCAAGGAATAGACAAATGCAAGATTTAATCAAATCCGAAAACTTCTAATTTTTTCAATTACTTGGAGTAGTCGAATTTAAGGCATCTGCAAATTCCTACATAAGAGAACACGCTATTTTATACAACTAAGAAAGTAGCCAAAAAGAGCAGATTGTTCCCCTAAATGAAAGAGAGTACCGAGATCTACAATCAAGTTTTATGTGCTTCAATAAATTCACACTAAAAAACCATACAAATAATTAAAAATTGATTAAGAACAAAACCAAAACCAAAACCGAAAGAAGATAATTAAAAAGAACCAAAGCAACATTAAATTCATCAAGAATTCAAGAAGTAAAAGAAAATACAAAAGATGATTAAATATTAAACCCACAGAAATAAAAGAATAAATTAGCACATCAGTTAATAGTTAATTGACCACCTAATATTGGAATCAGTGACCATCACATCCGCAATCTTCATGTCTATGTTCGTGATGTTCATGTTCATGGACGTTGAATCTAATTACACCTTCATCACAACCATTGTGTTCGTGATGTTCATGTTCATGGACGTTGAATCTAATTACACCTTCATCACAACCATTGTGTTCGTGATGTTCATGTTCATGGACGTT